>OX235275.1:26617586-26747177 GCA_944472155.2 Trichobilharzia szidati | reverse complement strand
TTGTCCCACACCTCTGTTTACCGTCTATGTTATGCATTTCTTCTACTTTCTTCTCTTTCTTTGTGTGCTACATGGAGTGTATCGACTCTAACTGCCGCGCATCGGTGCAAAGTTCTATGTCGAAAACAGACGGACAGACAGATGAGCCTGCCAATGATAGAACCCAAGATCGTAAGGTTATAAGGCAAGATCGTTGACCATTCAGCTACTAAAATTGAATCAAATGGTCCATGAATCTTACATTCTATCACTTCGTGATTATTAGCTCTACCGCCAGGCAACCTACCTGACTAATATATTCCTTCGCAACTTGGTTTTCAATCATTCCCTAAGTGATATTAATCAATGATCAAACTTCAAAGCCGATCAAACTCCTAAAAACTAACATTTGAAATCTAATATCCTACTCAATAATGACTGAATTTAGCATTAGGTTGCAGTGACTTCAATAGAGAAGTCGAGACCTTTGGAGTTCAGTTAGTTTGGAGTGAGGGTAAATTCTAGCCGATGACATTGGCTGATTCTAGTCGAGCTAAAATCACGAATTAGTAGAAGTTGGAATTCATGTGTTTGCCATTGGATCTGGTACCAGTAACTGAATAGCCTACAAAACTTGCCTGATAACCGGAAACGCGTGGTTTCATACCTTGTTTAGTGCGCACAGCCAATAAAACAGCCGTCTAATCCACCCTGTTTCTGAACGGTTTCCTAACTGATATCAAACGTGAAACAAATCTAATATCCAATATCTAATATCTAATATCTTGAAAACTAATCTGTTGCCCAAGAAGCATCCAAGATAAAACTTCAGGTGAACATAGAGAAAACAGAGGTATGTGATGAAAATTCTCGGCCAACACCAATACCAAAAGCAACAACAGATAACAGACAACAACCAGCCAGCATAAATGGGAGAAATCTGAAAGAAGCAACCTCTTTTACTTACCTACCTACCTGGAAGCATCTTTTTAACTACAGACGGACGGAACTGATGAGGATATAAAGCGAGGATCGGGAAAGCAAGGAAAGCTTTCATTTATCTCAAGTTTATGTGGAGATCAACGCTCAGCACTCAGCATGAAAAATAAGATCCGAATTTGCAACTCCAATGTGAAGTTAGGCAGAGACTTCGCGCCACGTCATGAAGGCCACGTCGAACAAACTACACACCTTCATCAACATCTGTCTTCGCTCAGCACTTCTTTTAAGATCAAATGGCCGGTAAGAAAAGATCAGCAACAGGGATATCTGGCAATCAGCTAACCAACTCAGCAGGAACCAAATGTGCAACAAATTTGCAGGAAGAAATGTAGGTGGATTGGCCATACTCTGGGAAAACCATCAAGTAACTTCACACGCCAGGACATCGCTAGAGTTAAAGCCGAATTGGAAGTGACGAGTTGGTCATCAGTGAGAGAGTGACAGAGAGGGAGAGGTTATGTGAAGAGGAGATGAAAGAATGTGTGGAGACCTGGAGCCAGGTGATGAAAACGTTGGCAGAGAACCGAATGCAATGGAAACGTGCTACTGAAGCCCAATGATCATCCAGGAACTAAAGGAAACGATAATAATAATATTAATCTGTTGCCCTCTACTGGTCGGATATGGAACGAGGTTGACTGGAGTACTAGTGATATGTTCTGACCACTGAGGTCCATCATGTCGGCTGTGAGGACAAGTACTCGCCTATGACATCGGCTGGCAGTGGCCCAAAAGGTTAGAAGTGATAGTTCATTGAATTCCGTTCCAGGAGCCATACGACCAAACCTCAAAACAATCTAATCTCTACGAACTCATGTAATACATTTATTCAGCAATTAATAGAGCTATCACGCGAAACAGTGGATGAAGTCATCCCACATATTCGTGTGCATACAATGCAGCAAAAACACTCGAATAAAAGAACAAAACAATTCTGCATGTTTATTCATTGTTGAACGTGTGAAATACCTGTTAGAATTTTTCATTCCCCTACAAACTAAATATTCCTTATTGTATCATAATTAAGAGTGATGAATTTTTGTTCTGCTCTAGGGGTGCACTAACTACTACTGCTATTATCTACGTGAATACTTAACTCACAGAAGTAGATACCTGTTACCTATTCACTTCATCTTGTGTTGAATTAGTGACACAATTTCAAATCATCCTTAGTTATAAGACTATTCATGTCACAAGAATAACTATTATGGATGTCGACAGAGAGAAATAAAGACCAGATTTGCAGTATAAAATGATACCACCATTCTAGTTCACAGGTTCTTATGTTCAATGTTTGAAAGGTAATAAAGAAAATATTATAAGATGAACGCATCCGGAATATAAGTATTACAAATTTTAGTTTAATTTACCATCAATTTATATGCTATCAAACTATGAGAAAAAAAGGGGATTCAGTTATCTAGGAGCATGAACTTTTAGTCGAGCGTAATCACTAAAATTCTGATGAAAAGTACACTCTGTTTAAAGTGTATAACAAAAGTAAACCAATATTTGTAAGTCCGAGGTCGAATTTTGATCACAGTTCATACTATTACATTATACATGTTGATACCTGTTTCATGACTCGTGATTTGACAAATTTGAAAAACAAAACAAATGATGTCCTTTTAGATTTATAAACCACTGTTATGCAATTTTGATTAATTTCCCTGAAGAAGTTCGGACCAGACTGCCGAACGAAACGTTGGAATTACTCATTTCAATCTCGCTGAGATTTTACAAATATAATTTTTTTTATAAATTTGCAATTAGCATCCATTTTTATCTTAGAGTGTACATCGTTACTGTTCTGACATTTGCATATCATCTGTTGGCTTAATGCTTATAATTTGTCTTTATCATCGTGTGTTATCCTCTCATGGACAATCATGCAGGAATGCAACGTTTGTGTCTCATTGGCTTGTCCTCTTAAAATTTAAAACCACATTGTCAATGGATAAGCATACAAACTAAATCCCCACGACCCGTTCTGTCTTCTCTCACTGTACCGACTACTCTATCTTTTCCTTAGGTCACCTTTATTATTTCACTTGTCTCAACCTATATTATCTAAACTACAACCTATTATTATTATTACTATTCTGCTTTTATGACTACACCAAATGACCAAAGGGAGTTAGGTCAAACTCCATTCACGGTAGCAACATAGTCCTAACATACTGCATACTGCAAACCACATTTTGACTAATCCCCGCGCCGCACCTCTTGGAGTTTACCAGAAGTAAAGCAGTCGAGTGGCGGGACTTACTACGCAGAAGTTCACTGAAGATCTGGAACCTCTACCTTACAATCAAGAAGCGAGTTCAAAGAAATCACTGGTTTATACTAGCTCGTAATCAGGATATTGGATATTATTTAAAATGTTTTCAACCGGATGATTTACAAGTATATAATAACCTTAAGAAAAAGCATCATGTTGGGTGGCAAAGATCATTAAAGTGTACTCCAATTCATCAGATGACTGTTCCTGTGATTATGAGCACAAATTGCAGGTCATTATCAAACAAGATTAATTAAAAATATTTACCGTAATACAGTTGTAATAACGCTTCAAGAAACTTGGCTACACGACTCATATGATGATAATTTAATCTTACTAAATGGTTTCAATATGTACAGACAAGACCGAAGTAGTTCAAGGAAGAAGCGAGGTGGTGGTGTTGCTACTTTTATCAATTCTCAGTGGTCTGTTGCCAACAATGTCTGTTTCAAATTCTCAAATGATAATATTGACTGTATAACTGTCAAATGTCGACCTAAACACCGATCTAAATACAAATTCATTTGCCTCACTAACATTTATGTCACACCTTGTTTCAGCACTTCAGAACTATCTATGTTTGCTGATGAATTCACTATTTTCGCTGCTGCCTCTTTTGGTAACTCCCTGTCCATAGTGACAGGTGACTTTAATTCATGTGACTGCAGCTTTCACACAGTGATAGGTCATGGAAATGTTGTTTACTTTCGCACCAGACTGGATAATTCTCTTCATCTTGTATTTTTAAATGACTGCGGAATATACAAAGCTCATGAAAGAGCTCCACCGTTTAACTCAGATCATTGTATTGTACGGGTTTTACCTAAAATTTATGGAAAATTACACAAGAGAACTTTTTCACACCTTTTCAAGAAAACTGTACATGGATGTTACTCTATGGAGAATGTTCAGCACCTCAGAAGCATGCTCAAAGATACAAAGTGGGACCTGTATAAAGAAGAGTCTCTTGATGACACAATCTCTAATATTACGAGTTATCTCAAATTTTGTCTTGACACCTGTTGTCCCAGAGAAACGCTCTTCATCATATTTGACCGTTTCTCCTCCCCTCAACTTAAAAAGCTTCGCAGACAAAAACAAAAGTTATACAAAATGAAGGATAATACTGGTATGAAAAGAATTAACATCCTTATAAAGTCTGAAATGCACAGGTTGAATTTAATTTACAACCAAAAGTTTATGTCCTGTAAAAATGCGCCTAATGTATTGAAACTTTTCTAGGAAATTACTGCTGGTAAGCAGATGAACAGTATTCCCTATTCCCTTGATGTTTGCACACTAAACAAGTCCTTCATACATTCTCCCACAAATTTCAAACTTTCTAGTGTTACAAGTAATAATGAAACCTGCTTCCTTGGTTTTAATATAAATGATTTTCTAAAATGTCTCCAGTCTATGAACCCTTCTTGTAGCCTAGGTCCAGATGGTTTGCCTAGTGTTATTCTTAAAAAGTGTGCAGATATCCTGTGTCATCCTCTCATGGACATATTTAATGATTCTTTTTCCAATAATGTCGCGCCAGCCGCTTGGAAGGACATTAAAATTGTACCTATTCCTAAGTCGTCTACTGCAACATGTTTTAAATTCAGACCCATTGCTATTTCTTCCCCTTTTCTAAAAGCTATGGAAAAGTTGCTTTTACATAATCTTCAACCTTCACTTAAAGCCTTTAACGATCCTAAACAATTCGCCTACAAACATAGTAGAAGTACTTTGGACGCAGCTGCAGTCCTGTATCATAACATTGTCTCCAGCTTAGACAAGGGGGCTAAATTTGTTCTCTGCACCTTTCTAGATTATACATCTGCTTTCGACTCAGTACCTAGGGACATTTTACTAAACAAGATTGCTGACACTCAAACTGACTGTTGTGTTGTCAAATGGCCGCATTCTTATTTCTCAGGAAGAAAGCAGTAACACTGTATATTGCTTACTGAGGCTGGTGTCCCTCAGGGCGTTGTCCTTTCTCATTTTCTGTTTTCTTTCTTCTTACATAACTTGCCTCACTCTGATGACGAAATGAACTTTGTTAAGTATGCCGATGATCTAACTATTTCAATGTCTGTTAACTCCCAGCTAGACTGTATTAAGACGAACATCTTTCTATCAGGAATTAGGAAGTGGTCTTTGTCTAATGATCTTAAACTAAATCCTTCCAAATGTCAGACTGCTGACTTCAGTTTCCGATGTAAAAGAAAGTTAAATGGAACTATTGGCTTTTATGACCGTTGCGAAGTTGTCGATACTGATATAGAAACCAAGTCTGAAGTATAGTATCTTGGATTAATTCTTTCTTCTGACCTATCCCGGTGTTTCCATGTCTTAGTGATTTCTAAAAGAATATTTCGTCTGACACTTTACATTAAGAAGTTAAGGCACTCAGGCATAACCCAACTATTCCTCTTACAGTTTGTCAGCTAGTGTATTTTGCCTTTTCCTCTTTACTGTTCCCCCTTGCTTATTTTTTCCTGGACTGCTTAAAAAAGATTCTGTCATACTTCGCAGAACTCTCAAGACTGTCAGTCGGTAAGGCGAGTGATATCCCATTGGGCCATATCGTTGACATTGTCACTGATAGGCCCTTGATGTCATGCAACAAATTCGCTAAAGGAATTTTGTCCACTCTACCCGCAGGTCCCAACTTGTGTTTCCTCAGGTAAAACAGGAAGTCTTTTCAGAAGACTTTATGCACGTACGTCTAAGTATGCTAATTCTATTATACCATACTTGGCGGGAAGTATTTTATGTGATGAAAATAGTGTTAGGCATGAACTAACTAACCTTCTTAGCAATAGTAAATAAACCGTTTCCTGCACCCTTACAACAGCAAACTTTATTGTTAATTATCATTCTTATATTTATAATCCTCTCAATTTTTTCGTTTTTTATTTTATTTTTCATAAGTGTGAACATCATTTAATCTGTGTTATAACTGTTAATTTTGTATTTCCCCTCACCATGCTACATCAACAGAACATTAGATTCAATAATGTCTAACATGCTGAAAATTCCAAACTGAATCGCCAACACTGTTTGAAACAAACTCACTGTTATTATTATTATTATATTTAATATTCTCAGTTCGTACTTCGAATATTTTTGACTTTTTTGACCGTGAATGTGGAAAAGTTCCTCTGGTTAATTTTATTTTAATTCTATTTATATTTTAAGTAAATCAGATGCAACATTGTAACAAATGCTGGGAATTCCATACTGTTTTATAATTACTGTTTTTTTGGAATAAAGTAGATTATTATTATTGTTATTATTAATCTCTAATTTTGATTCTTCTCTTTATCGTTATCTGAATTACACATAATGTGTTGTCTAACGATGTGATTTTGTTCGAGTAGATGAAGGTCATTCAAACTTTGGGCTGCATGTTGATAGCGTTGGAAGCGTGCAATTCTTGCTGACGCAGGTTTGATCCCACGTGGTTGGGAGTATTCTTCTTGCTACGACGTTACTACTTACAAGGTAATCTTTGTAAACTAATTTTGTGCTTAGACAGCGACCTTGTCTGCATAGCTCCCTAACAGCAGTGTTGAGGAAATTTCAGCTTTCTTATGTCACTGTTGTTGAAAAGAACTAGGTAGATCTATCGGCAAATCACCGTTGATTTCCCCTCTTTGGAAGCTTTTATGACTAATAGAACATGTGTCAGCTATGCAGTAGGATGCAAAGATCTCTTTCCTGCATTCAGATCAGAAAGGTTTGATATTAGTTTTCAAATGTTATAATCTATACACTTGTTTCCTTGTTTAAATGTATCTTTGTACTTTATACAGTTCAGTGTCCAGTTTTTAATTTGTACGGCAGGCAGTATTGTCACTAAGTTTTCGTATTTCTTTTATGTTCGTCATTAGTATCTTCATGTATGAATTAATTTATTTCCTTTAAGGGTATTTTTACAATAAAACAGGTTATTTTGTTATTTGTCACATGCTATTGAAAAATGAATTTAGTCTCTTTTGTGAGATTAACAAAGAAGCCATTATGAAAAAACAAACATCTTGACCCACATATTTAACACATCACAGATTGAGTTTCATTAACTAACGTTTTTACTTAGTATAATTGAACAAAAATCTTGCCTAATTATGTGAAATTAAGTGTTTGTAGAAATTCATCAGTTCAAGTATTAAATTTATTTATTTTATTATTTTTTCTCTTGGGTGACTTGTGGAACATAGGGCTTCAACTGCACGTCTCCACTTGATTCTGTATCCTACTGCACTTTTCACCTGCATCCATGTTAGCCCATACTGTTTCAACTCCTCTTCACAAGATCTTCTCCATGTCACCCTTGGACGTCACACTCGCCGCTTCCCTTTCGGGTTAAACTCGAGGACCTGACGCGCGATGTCACCCAGTGGCCTCCTCAGCGAGTGTCCAATCCATCTCTGCTTTCTCCTGCATATTTGTTGAGCGATTGGTTCTTGTTTTGTTTGTTCCCATAGTTTCTTGTTGGTGATTCTTTCCGGCCATCTGATCTTCAGTATAGAGCCAGAGAAGACAGTTTTTGATAAAGGTCTGCAACAGGCTGTTGGAAATATTCTTTGTGACCCGCCAAGTTTCTGATCCGTTTCGAAGAACTGACTGACTTGACGTTTGTATTGAAAATCCGAATTTTGTTGTTGATGCAGGCTGAGTGACGAAGATTTCCAGATTGGTTCCAGGTTGATGAATGTGTTTCTCGCCTTCCCGATTGTCGATTTCACATCCTCGTCCGTTCCTCCTGTAGTTGAGACAATATTCCCTAGATAAGTGAATGGAGTAAACTCTTTCGAATCCCCCACGTTGATGGTGATTGGTGCTGGATGTTGCTGCTGCTGTTGTTGTTGGTTGGTTCTTTTCATAACCTCCGTCCTGTCTATGTTCACAAGTATTAGATTACGACGATTGTAATATGTTTAGTTTCAAGATTTCATCATCAGTTGACATCGGTTAGAAAACCAATGGAAAACTAGCTGGGAGTAATGTCAAACAGTTGTTTGTTCAGCCTAGGTTGGAACTCCGTTTAACTGGAACTCCACATCGGTTCATCAGCTAATGTGTGAGGACGGATACTCGTCATATATGCTTAGTTGTTGCCGCATACCATAAATTGACAGAAGTTGTAATTTATGCGCTTGACAGTGAATCACATGCCAATGGCTTAATTGTCACCGAGTTCACCTTGTAACCGGAAGGTCGTGGATTGAAAACCTGGTGGGTGCGCACTGCCAAAGAGTCACAGACTGCGATGAATCATCTGTACAGTACTCCCTGTTGGTTTCTCAATGGTTCTATAACCGATGTCATCTCATGATGAGATCATGAAACCGATCGTGTTTATTTTCGTTTATAAATGATCACTCTAAACTTTTGATTTTAATGCAGATTCTATGATGAAATCGGTCAGAGAATCACTGAAAGCCAAAAAGAACTCGACAGGTGTTTTGTCCTAGCTTGAGACTATTCACCAACGCATGTCTATGACTAATTATGACCCATGCCACTTGGCTATTATCATTCCACAGTAAACCTCTAATCAGTTTTAATTTTTGAGGTTTCTCTCCACTATCACTGGGTTGATGAAACCAGGTAAGACTTCTTAATGGCCAACGAATTTAGTAATCACTGAATTCCAACCGTGTGGTTAAACGATGAGTAGAATAAATTTGTTCCCTGAGGATTTTTAGTTCTATGCCCTGTGAGACCAATGATGTACACTGCTACTGAAGAGTTCCTAGCTAGGATGAAACATTTGTTTCTGGTTCCACAGTTTCCAATGACTCTCCAAATCATACTAAATCATAATGACGTCTGATGTGATAATAGATAATTTAATGGTCTCTTGCATTCCTAGTGGAACATGGGGCTTCAACAGCACATCTACATATCACCTTGTTATCTGCACTCCTTTTTGACTGGCCTCAAGTTTGCCTGTAAAATTCCATACCCTCTTCAAAAGATCTCCTCCTCATCACCCTCAGAGCCACTGTTGATTGAGCGTTTCCTATTCAGGTTTTAATCGAACGATTGCTTGGCTCGCGATGTCATTCAATGGTGTCCTCAGCGTGCATCTGATCGATCACCATTTTTTATTCGGTATGTTTTTTGAGCAATAAGTTGTTGATTGGCTCTCTGTACACTGAGGTTTCTGACTTGACTTGGCATTGAAACCCCCATTTTCATTCTTTATGTTAAGTACAACAGAATTCAGAGTGATGGATATATGTCTTGCCCTTCCAATCCTCGTCGCGACATCCTCATCCCTGCCTCATGCAGTTATAATGATGCAACCTGGATAAGTGAAGGAAGTGGCTTCTTTCAGATTTCTCTCTCTGATAGGAAGAAGTGATTATTGCTGGTGGGTTGGTTAACTTCATCACCTCCATGTCATCTCTCTGTTCTCCTGAAGTTCTGTCTTCAGTATCAAATTACGTAATCCGTAACAAACAGCGTGACAGTAATGATTAAATTCATGCGTGTTTTTGTAACAAACCAAACAGACGGTCATTTTTTATGAAGTGTTCAAATGAAATCTGCACAGCCATTTACTTTTTCTTAATTGTCGCTTAGACGTCTGCATTTTTTATTGATGACTAAACTGTGTTCACGTAGGTTTGTGTATGTGTAGAAGTAGAGGCTGGAATAATAATTACTACTTCGTAAAACTACCACAATAGAGTAATTGATTCTCTATGATTTTCGTGCGGCCGCCAATAAACGCCATCGCCAAGTATTTGACCTCAATGGTCAAGGATTGTCGATGAAATTTAAAACCAATTCATCCAGTAGCAAGATACTAGTCAGTGTCGTGTGAGCGGGTCATGTTTAGGGACAAATAAATATCTGCCAATGAGATCAACCGATGGTCACGCTAAAATTAAGAATTACTGAAGCTGAATTTCATCAACTAACCACTGTATCTGTTCCCAGTGTCCGATTAGTTTACAATCACACCTTTCAACTGGAAGGTCCTGGGCTCAATCCTCTATGGTGGGTTCAAAATGCCATAGTGCAGTCCCAAACTAGGCCGAAATAGCTGTCTGGTCTTCTCTGCTTCTCAATAGTTCTCTAACTGATATTAATAATCCATGGTCATAACTGAAACACATGAAATCCCTACGGATTAACTTATATGTGGATTTATAGAAAGTGATACGAAACTAAGATAGAAATAATGCGTTATTACAATGAGAGATTATGATAATCGAAATTCAAAAAATCTTTTTCAAAAGAATAGTTACTGAACAATGAATATTCTTTTCGATAACCTGCTCTTTTTTACCAGGTTCTAAAGTAATATGCTCCATAATAGTGAATGAATTAGTGTTATTATTAACAATGATGCTGTTTAAATAATATCGAATCAATAATTATAATAATAATATCAGCCGATTACAGTTCGATAGCATCAACATAACAATACACTGAATATCAACGAAAAATAATCATAATAATACAGAATTCATGGATTTATAGTCTCCACTGTAGGCGAGGGCAGTAGTTGTGGCTAGACTTCTCTCTTCTGCACGCAAAGCACTGTAGCCAGACACTAGCGAGCGTCGAACTAGGTCGGGTATGGGGACAAATAAATACTCGCCGATAAGACTGCCTGATGGTCGTGCTCAAATCACGAATTAGTAGAAGCTGGAATTCATGAGCTCGCCAATCGATTGGTTCTCAGAGGTTCAATGGTCTACGCGATTGCCTTGTAACTGGAAGGTCATAGGTTTGACCTCTGGTGTGTGCCTACTGACGAAGAGTTGCCAAATAGGACGAAACATCTCTCCAGTATTCCTTGGTTTCTAGTTGTGCTCTAGCTGACATAAATCCATGATCGAACTTGGGATAAATTATAATGAAACAAGCATAAAAATATGCCCTTATAAAAGTGAAAGGTAAGCGCAATAAAATTCATACCGGCTTCACCAAATAACTGATACCCCTTTGATCAGTTAGGTTTGCAATGTGTACCGTGATGCCGAGCCACATTGCAAACGTGACTGATGGAATCCATTCTGCACAAAAGAAACGACTAGACACATTGCAATAGTTATTAGTGTCCAGTCAAAATATTCAGTAAAGTCCTACAGAAAGTCAATCGCGAGCCCGGATAGCTCAGTGGTAACGTCTCTGACTGCAGTCAGCACTGGGTGACGCGGATTCGAATCTTAGGTCAGTGGGACATGAGTTACTTCAATGGTGCAGCTCCGCCTTGCTAACGAGTGCAAACTAATACGAAACCCAGGTTCAAGGTTTCGTGCCGATTGCCACCGACCATCTAATAATTGATACCTCATTGCATTGTTTGTGCGTCGGTGGCACAGCCATTAGGATGCTTGCCGACCATGCACATGGTCCGGGGTTCGAACCCCGGCCGACGCACACCCGATATCAATGGTTGGCCTGCAAAATTGGGCTACCGATATCACATGCTTGTGCGTTGGTGGCACAGTGGTTAGGACTCTCGCCGATCATGCACATGGTCCGAGGTTCGATCCCCCACCGACGCACAACCGATATCTATGGTCGGCCTGTAAATTTGGGCTACCGATATCCATGCTGAAAATTCCATACTTGTACTGAAAATACGGTGTGGCATCAAGCTGTAATAAAAATAAAAATAAAATAAAAATAAATAATGACAAACTGACCCATTGAGTTTCAACATAGACTTCTGCAAACAAGTGCGGCCCTTGACGCTATCACATTCTTTGCTGTTTCACTCACGAGAATCAAGATTGCAAATGCGTGGGGATAGAATAGTAACATAGAAAAGCATCAAGATTTAATATTTCTGTGAGAATACAAGGAGTGAATTGATTCTCACTGCTGAGGACGACTTGGAGCTTTCCGACAGCTGAATCCCTCCAACCATTGCTCTGTAAGTGCCGATGTCAGTCTCCAAATGGTCCTTAACGTTAACACTCACTAAACTTGTTGTCATCGGTTAACCATGATCAGTATTCTAGCTAAAGTGTAAGGCTTGTGATTTGGTAGTGTTCCTGGATGAGAATTAAATTTTTACCACATATTAAATTTCAAATTTAATAAATAAGATTAGTGTACAACTTACCTGCCAGTTGGTTGGGGTAGCAAGCTCAAGAATGCGCTTAATGATAGCTCAACGAAGGAGCAAGCCATGTGCAAGAAATCGCACCAGAAGAATAGTCAAGGCGCGGCGCCATATCACATGAATGCGTTGAAACAAAAGTTCAAACATTCAAGGTGCACTGCAGGTTATCTACCTGCTTAGAAGGTTGGTGGGATACTGGCGACCATCGGTAAACGAAAGCAGCGGTTCGTACAATAACACTCAAGGAACAAGGAAGACTAAAGAAAGTGATATTGTGAAAAGAAAGAAACAAGTTTCAAACATTCAAGGTGTACTACAGCTCCTAAGTATTATGGAGGTTCCAGTCAGACAGCCTACACACCCGTAAGTGTCTCAGACCAACTTTCAAAGACTTTATGAACTAATTCTTTAATTTCCTCCGATGTCAACCACAGTTGCATGTCCAGGAAGACTGTAGTTCATCGTCTCAGTCGATGTAATTTCACAAACCAATCGATCGTCTAACCCTCTGCATCCAACTGCACTATTACTCACTATATTTCACCACAGTTGGTAACATACGTGGCCAAAGGAAGTGAGTAGAGGAATTTAAAAAGATGTTTTTCGACATATAAGGTGTGACTGCTCAAAAATGTCTAGAACAGGCGAATTCCGTCAATTAGACAACTTCAAAAGATTAATCACGTTGAAATAAGTGACCTTATCGCATAAATAGAAGAATTAATGATGCGTTAATCACCTTCTAATCGTTAAACCTGACAGCGTTCACCTACTTTTACAGTAACATAGGGCATAAATAAGTGTAACACAGTAAAACGGATGGCATTTATGTGTTGAACTTTTTGCTTATAGCAGCATATACATTGGAAATATTGACAGTTTATGGCTTTCAAATCATTTCATTGCATGCCATTTCGTTCATTCCTATTTAAAAATAATGATTTTATGCGATAGGCAGCTGTTCTGTGTTCATGTCAAATATTCAAATTTTAGATTTTTATAGGAATCTGATCATGAAACAAAATCATTTAGAAATCACTGAAAACCAAGAAGCACTCGATAGCTGTTTCGTCCAATTTTTGAACTCTTCATAAGTACTCAATAACAAGACCAGTAAGGATCAAATGTAGGACGTTTAGGTTGCGGGATAAAGTTCATTGAACTTGGTCTGAGATTCAGTGACCTGTTAAATTCATATCATGTTGAGTACCAAACCAGGATGGAATCGATGTTCAGTGCTACCCTGTTTTCACTTATCTCCAGGTGATGTTGATTTATGATGAAATCTGTCACGTCAAATAAGTTTATATGCTATAAATTTGATAGAGGTGTAAGTATACACTTCGAATGATTTACTCATATTTCCCATTTCACTGTCATATACCTTCTATGAATTATAATACTATATCATCATTATTCCCTAAGGTTCCGAATGGGACATAGGGTTTCAACAACACATCTTCACTTTTCTTTACTTTCTACTGTCCTCTTCAGGTGAGTCCACCAATGTCTACAATCTCTCATCTCCTCCTCATTGCACGATCTTTTCTACGTCGCCATAGGACGGCCCACTTGTCGCTTCCCTCCCGAATTTCACTGAATTAGACAGAATGACGCAATCTACAAAATATCTCCCAGCGAAACTGTGAAGTCGACTACTGCATAGGCGGTCACACCATGTAGATTGGGTGTAGACCAGTTATCAGAAGATAGGCCACACGAATGTCCTAAAAGTGTGAATCTGTAGAACAGATAAATTAAGTCCTCTGAACTGCTTTCAAAGAATAATCACGTCGGATCTATTAAACCTATTCTACGACACATTCATAAGTGGAAGACTTCGTGATCCTGCGTTCTCATCTCGTTAACCAAAACTGATAGTGTTCATTGACTGAGTGAAATTGTTCTCCAGTGAGTGACTTTGTTCCCATCAAATAGCACATCTAATAATCAAATGTAACTGAGAATTGCTTTCACTCTATTCCGGAAACTATAATACCTCTGTAATTCCATTATGGGTAAATTTTATTTTGATAGAGTCTCACAGTGTTATACAGTAATATTTACTGATGAAGTTTCGAGCACAATTTATTGCTCATAAACATATCAAATACCTCTGAGTATTTGAAAGATTCCACCGAAAGCTTAAGTTATCTATACCACTACTAATTACTTCCAACAGGCTGCTCAGCAAGGATTGCTGGTTGGTTAAGGTGTCTTCTTACTACTTCTACCAATTAATCAGTATTACATGTTACGCCTTCTATAGTACGAAGCGTATCATTCACAATGATTTAAAAGTTTTTGCGTTTTATAGTGTAATCCGAAAATTATTACTATGATTTAAAAGTGGAACCGCATTTGTGGAAAAATTAGAGCCTTCTAGACTGAAACTAGTAGTGAAAGAGTGCACATTCCAGGATATTTACTCAATTTTTAGATAATTGCCACTGCATAATGACAACTATTCAGAATCACAGAAACTGATAGATTATTCAACATTATTTAATGCACTTTAATTATAGCCATCTCTTACCTCAGGTAGAATGACGACCATGTTTTTTCGAAGGTTTTTTTGAATTTTCCTTTGATTGATGCTGACATGAGATCCTGACCCCATTTACTGTTTTTTTAATATTTACTTTTCCTAACCTTTCAAAATAAGAGCAAAGCTCTAGCGAGATAAAAGTTCTTGAGAAAGCATGTCGAACTGAACACGACAGTGTATGCTCCCAATCTAGAGGATGTCATTCCTAGCTCAGAGTTAGCATTAGGTTCACTATTCAATACCAGTAGGTCGGAGATAGTCAGATTATGAGGACACAAAAATGCCGCTGAATGCAAGATGATTGATCCATTTTTCAAAAATTTCCTTCACGTTCCCCAGTTGAACAAAGGGCTTCAAGCTTGTGCCGTGAAGTTTCTATAGAAGTGCTTATTTTACAGGATGGGGTTGCTAGCCTCATGCCTAACCTTCCCTCTTCACCAGCGTTATTTCTGGCTTAGCGAGGTAAGGGAGTGCGTCGGCCGGGGATCGAACCCCGGACCATGTGCATGGTCGGCGAGCGTCCTATCCAATATGCCACCGACGCACAGATTGATCCAGTAGAGATGAATAATTTAGAGAGAAATTCAACAGTCTCAATACATACACATGGGAGAAAACGTGAGTTCTGAAACGTGGTGCAGGATAACTGAAGGCGGAGTTATATCACTGCGTCTTTATTCACTGAATCTATACTGAACACGTGCAGTGAGAATGACTCAATGCCAGTACCGTAGAAATGGCAAGTATAACTACCAATAACATCAGAGGATACGAAATAGTAGAATTATATAAATGAAGCTGGAAAATTATGTGAATACTACGATATGATTATAAGCAACTGTAAATTGTACTCAAAATGTGTTCATCGGTAAATAATATTGTGTCACTGTGTGATTTTATCAGGTCAGTTATACTGTGAAATAGTGTCCAAGTTCTATTCGTATAATAAGCTTTAGTTTGAGAAGGCCTTACATGAAATCAAAGATGTTAGAAATGTTAAATTGAAGCTAAAGGTCACTTTCATACCAACATTTTATGTGCGATCAACGAAAAAGCAATTCAGTTAATTATCTATAGTTGGTTTGTAAGGGTTAGTTTTGTTTTTAGGAGTTGATCACGGCTTGATATCGGTTAGAGAACTATTGAAAATCAGCACCGGAGTACTGGATAGCTGTTTCATCCTACTTTGGGGATCATCGGCAGTACGTATCCACCACCAGGGTTTGAACCCAGGAACTTCCAGGTACAAGGCAGGTGGGTGCGTACTTCCGATGATTCCCAATGTAGGATGAAACATCTGCCCAGTACTCCGGTGCTGGTTTTCAATGGTTCTCTAACTGATTTCAATCTGTTATCAGCTCTAAGCTGATTGAATTATTTACCAAGCTTTCATCGTCCTTCCAAACATCATCTCTGGCGCCTTCAACGCCAGTACTATGCACTTATGAGATAATAGTGCTTCAGAAAGGATTCAGCTTCAACCTGTTATTTGATGAATTGAAGCCAAATAGGATGTCATTCCTAACATAAAAGTAGCACTAAAGTGAATCGATAAGACAACATTTCGAAAATTCCAGACATTCTAAACCGGCTTTGAAAACCTTGTTTTCAAGGACGACGAATGCTTCACAATAAAATCCACTAGCTCAGAGATCACAATTGATTCAATATCATCCGTTCATGCTACAAATGTCCTACATTATATGAAAAATAGTTCATTTTGCTAGGGAACTCATCCATCTGGAAAAAAATGTAGTTAATTTTGTTCCTAAAATATGTGGAGATAATAAACTAACTTAAAAATTTAATAGTGACGCTAGAGATTACGCCACTGGTTAAGATTTCAGACGATATGCGTAAGAAAAAAACAATTTTTAAAAAAATACAACCTTTAAATGATTTCACTTAACCAAAATATTATTATCCATAGTGTTTGTGACATTTGTAGGCTGTCGCCTGGTGTGTGACATTCTTTTCACACTCCCTCATCAGCAACATATCACTGTCATGTACTAAATGAACTAAAATCCCCGAAAAATATGCTCTATTACATACTTTTAGGTTGCGCAAGCGATTGCATCATATTTCATGTTGTAAATCAGTTAACATATGTTCGTGCGGACGTATATAATAGCGATGGAGCAGTTATCACTGGTTGGCACTTGTGAAGTGGTTGGCATAACATCTACCAAAATAACTTGACACGAAACAGTTACACTGAGAATCGTAATAACAAATCTGTGGTGGGAGACAGCCACCTCCTTTCAAAGCAAAACAAAATATTCATATGAGTCATTACAGTGATGTCAAAACATCTTCAAGATTATTAAAAAATATAGATGTGGCGATGTGATTAAATACAGTGAAAGTTATAGCTATTCGTGAAATTCTGGTGTGTGCGAAACACCTAGTCTACGTTTTTTCTTTTTTTTTTTATTTACAGCTTGATTCCACACCGTATTTTCAGTACAAGTATGGAATTTTCAGCATGGATATCGGTTGCCCAAATTCAGGCATACCATAGATATCGGGTGTGCGCCGGCAGGGGATCGAACCCCGGACCATGTGCATGGTCGGCGAGAGTCCTAACCACTGTGCCACCGACGCAGTTATCTGATTATGATTCCATTATGGGTAAAATTTATTTGATAAAATCTCACAGCATGTTATACAGTATTATTTACTCATGATCGCGTTTCGAGCACGATTTATGGCTGCTCATAATCATATCAAGACCCTACTTACACAACTTTCTAACTTCGTTTATATACCTCCATTATTTTCATCGCTTGACTTGATTGGTAATAGTATTTTCCATATTTCCGGTATGAGTGATGAGTCATTCTCATTGCACGTGTTGAATGTATACTTGATGAACAAGGATTCAGAGATCAGTCTTTCTTACTCTCCACCTACCTGTACTGCTTCTTATAATTTTATTTCCTCTCCTACCCTGTTGTGTGCAATCGCTGAGTTTTTTTAAATTATTTATCTTAGTGGGATCAGTCGTTCAGACATTAGTTAAACTGTTATGTTCTGATTATCTAACTACCCTTGATTAACTAGTTTGACCTTTGTAGTTGACTGAACTCAAAGTCATTGCAAGTTTTTTTGTAAATTATATTATATTGTCTACTTGGGTCAACCTACAGGGTAGTTAAACCCACCGATCTTGCCCTACCTGAGTGAGTTTGTAGGTTTAAATGGTATTCTACTTCCTGCTTTATTGAGAATCCTACGTAGGGTCTCAGATGTTCCCTTCTTATATAACAGTTGATGCCTTATATTCTCTCAAACTTGTGTTATCATGGCTGGTTCCACCATTATTTTTATTTTGCTTTTGATCTTTTCTGATCTTCCCAATGAACTTTATGGGATAGTTAATTATTTGATACCAACCTCTCTTCTTCTTTGCTTCATTTCATCGTTTAAGTATCTTGTTGTGCTACTTAGTGCTAATGCTCGGTTTGTTAGACACTTAACTAAGCCTGCCTTAAAAGTTAATGGATGAGATGAATTAATATCTAAATATCTACTAGCAGAATGCGTTGGTTTTTTATAAACGCCATTGTGCAGTTAACCTTCTTCCATTCATTTTATTTTACAGTCTAACATAGCCGATTCTCTTTGTTCATTTTCTGATTCAAATGTGAATTTTATTCCCTTTACTAGTGAGTTTATGTTTCAAGAAGCTAGAGAGATTTAATACTGTTTTTAACACTGTGTGCTAAAGTGTCAACTACATATTTATACCATATTTTTGACTAAATTACCGAATGTAATGTAATACTTATTACGTTTCTTACTACTACGTGTACTTAAGACCAACACAGATCATTTGAGGTGTCGTTCATTACAGTGACTGGTATAACCACCTAGATAATGTCCTACATATAGTCCTCGGTGTTCGATGCAGATTAAATTCTTTACCACACCTGGTTCCCTTCATTATTTTGACAGAAGAAAGAACGAACATATTTGCAGGATAATACGAGCCCATTTTATTTCGTAGAATCTGTCCAACAGTATAAATCCTTAACAAATCGATTATGTGCCACAAAGTGGTGTCTGAACATACTTTCAAGTTATCGATAGGAAGTATAAGCAACATAATTTCAAATATGATGTAAGTGGACAATTATTCAGTGTTAAAAGGGTAACTATTTATACAGAATTGAGAGACAAGGCGGTAAAATTAAGATTTCTCTTGGAAAGAAGGATGGACTAGAGACAAAATACAAGATAGAACAAGAGAATTAGTTTATACATGTTGTGTTGGAGAGTTCAGGAGGGGTGGGTCGGGAGGAATCGTGAAGTAAAGTTATCAAATAGATGAAATAATTGGATTTAGTGGCTTTGGAACCTTAATAGCGAGTTCAACTGAGTGAGTGAAAATTAGAATCAAGATTGTGTGGAATGTTATATAACAGAACAAAACACGAAAGCATACGAACCAAACAATTATGGTTATCAGGTAGGGAGGGTAGTGAGAGATTAGTCACACTTTGTGCCTGTATGCACAGGTTGGGTCGAAGTCTTTTGATGGCAGTGGCTTCTGTAAACCGAGATAATCATAAATTTCTGTGCTTATTGATTATTTTGAAAACCTGACCGATATCCACTGTATCTGTCTTGTCAATGAGGTGTATGGCGACTGTGCTTGAGACCACTTTCATGTCTTTTAGCATGGACGCAGTTGGAGAGGATCCACGGAATAAGACGAGCTCGTATTTTCCCGCAAATAGGTCGGTTCCTTTTTTATTCAAACCAAATTCTGTCGACCATCGTGCTGTGTGCCTGGCCATCACGACGTAATTTGCACTAAACGATGAAGTAGAGGCGTGATATCAGCTATTATTACATTAAAATCCATTACAGTCCTACAGGAGGTTAAATGGGAGCATGGATAGCCGAGTGATAAAATCTCTGACCGTAGAACTGAGTGAACTGGAACGAAATCTCTACAGTGGCATGGTCTCCTCCAAGATTACAGATACGCCCTCCTAATGGGTGCCATAAAGCATGAAACTTAGGTGTATGACTTCCTGCCGGTCGCTTCCAAACATTTGATATCCGTATAACTACTTTCGAACTTGAACAAAGCAAGAACAACAATAGTACCAGGATAATATGACCTCATCTTTTATTATTTCGAGGATTCTTCTCAACTGGTTACAACCTAAACGATAAAAAATATGAATTACATTACATTAAAGATTTGAACATACTTTTCCACGATCACAAGGAGTAATTGGTAGGAGGTAAAAGTAACATTAGTCCGGAATGATTTAACTAATTAAGAGTTACAAACACTAACTATTTTTAGAATAATTCAAATGAACTGTGATCAATATTTGACAGTTTATAAATATTTATAGAATAATTAGGCAATTAGGCTTGAAAACAAAAACAGAGTTGCATATCTATATGGGTGCGTATAGAAACAAGGTTTAGCTAGACAGAGCATAACAAAAGGTAGATTACGTAACTAAAGAAGATGCTTTATCTAATAGCCAATAGAAAAAAAAGGAAGAGAAAAGAACAAGAAAGGGTGAATCATGTTTAGATGAGAGAGTAGAGTTTTCTAAAGAGGAAAAAGGTGACTCATACAAGTTGTATATTTTGTTATCACGAGGGCAGTGCAAGATTCACCACTGTCTCTTTCTGCGTACATAGATTTGGTTTAAGTCGTCTGATAGCAATTGCTTCAGCAAAGCGTAGCAAGTTACTTCTGAACTGCTTACGATGTTGTGATTCACTTGATTCATAGAGCTTAGCATTCAATTCTAAAAGCTGTGTTTCAGTCTACGGTTACAGGAAGGTTGAGTGATTAATTCCAGTCACACCCGGATCACTATCTTTCACGAATATAGTCAGTTGACTCATCCCAAATAGGAAGGAACAGTGTGACATTTTTCCACCGCTAGTCACCACAGTCATCGGCCAACTAACGCTGTGTCTCATCTCAAGGCGCTTCAGAAACCGCCGTACCATAGCTTCCATTACTTCAACTGACGAAGAGCATTTCACTTCAATACAGGTGAGCAAACGGAAAGTAGAACATATAATTTAGATAAATTAAACGGAATCGGATTTTAAATAAGGCATTATGAAAACAAATATTATTGTTACATAATGTTATCAATTAGCTTCCCCACTGTCATGGTTCATAATAATAGAATAAAATGTATGACAAACAATCACATGAAACTGAAGTAGATACTAATAATCAGTAGTCCCTAACTAGGTCCAGTGGTATATGGTAGGAAAAGGTTCAAGTCTAGTGTTTTCTGTACCCATAGTTAAGGATGCATATCATTAATCCCTGAAGTGTTTCCATCTTCTGCAATAACCCCGAAGTAAAACTGTGTGAAATAACTGAGAAATAGTCATTGATAATCTCCTCTGAAAAAAGACAGCTCCCGCACCAAAAGAGAACGGAAACGTGTATATAGTTCAGCGACAGAACATCTGGTCAATTCAGGACATTCAGCGGCATTCGAAAAATCCTTCAAAATAATAAACAGGATGCGATCAAGCTTATCAAAAGGAGTAAAATTAAAATATCTGGGCGTAGCCGAGGCATTAGCCATCCAAAATCCCAAACCCACGCTATGTATCTAAAAGTAATACGTTCAACACTTGTCCCTGCCATGGCCACCATAAACAGGTAATTCTTTTAGTGGTGACCATCTCACTGACTTTCATATCCAAACTTCCTGTTTATTCATGTTATTTTAAGTTTTTCCTAATCCCTATTCACACTACCATATTTCATATCCGAACTTCCTGTCTATTTTGTTATTTTATAACTTCTACATATTCAATCCCTAATCGTATAAACAATTATTCGTTAAAGTAGTTGTGATCACACTAGATTTTTTATACAAACATCCAGTCTAATTTGTTATTTCTACATTTCTAACCCCTAGTTGCACAATATGTAAAGCTTCCCAATAATAATGATGCTACTTTGTCTGGGTTTTATCCATCCTCCCTGTTAATCATTGCACTTTAATTCCTAATTGGAATTTTATTAATTTGACCTTTGATCGGAAATAGTTCTGGAAATTTCTCACCCATTTATTTTAAATACATGAACGTTCAGCCTAGCTGACGACTTCTTCGAAAAGCTGTATTTATTATAAGCTATCATTCCAGGACATCTTTTCTTAAACAGACTTCCAGAGAAACAAACAGTGCAGTTGTTTTCTAATAGGAAGCAGTACACAGTAGATAAAGGAACGTGTTCCGGTGCTTCATTTAATGTAGCCAGTATCCCTCAGATTGTTCTGCTTTCTCCATGTCTGTTTTCTTTCTTCCTACATGACTTGCTTCATTTTGTTAAGCGTGCCAATGATCTGAGTGTTCTCTCGCCGGTTAATTAATTATCAGAAATCAGTCAGTGATCTTTTTCTAATGGTCTTAGCCTAAATCACTTAAAATTTTCGTTTGTTAGTTTCACATTTACACACATAAACTAGATTTACGTCGACTAGTTCATTCGCATAAGTTCTGTACTTTAGAAGGTATTGAAGTTGGAACTAAATTAAATGTTAAATACCTTGGACGGTGCATTTCCTTTGATATTTCTTGGTCTTCCCACATCATGTTAGTTTCTAGAAAGTCATTTCTCCTAACCTTCTACTTAAGGAAATTGATGCAATCTCGTATCTCTCAGTCTCTACGATTACAGTTTATTAATTCTTGAATTCTATTCACTCTTCTTTCTTGTTTCACATTAGTCTTTTCTGGGTTATTTAAGAAGGACTTTGTTACTTTGTCAGTATGTCATGTTATAAATGGACACTTAAATTCATGAAAGAAACCAATGACTTTTATCTCGTTGGACCCTGAACATCCTCGGTATACACTTTATTTCTATGAGTTTCATCAAGTAGTACTAGATGCAACCAAAGAAGACTATATGCTCAGACAAATAAATATAAAACCCTTGTGCTGGCTTATTTGGTGTGCATATTATGTCCAACAGCTATAGCAATAACAACAGACAGCAATCAGCATAGATAAAAGGAATCTGAAAGAAGCAACCTACTTTATGTACCTACCAAGCTACCTGGTAAGCATCGTTTCAGCTATAGGCGGACGGACTTCACGAGGATATCAAAGCAGCGAGGATCGAGAAAGCAAGGCAAGCTTTCATTACTCTTAAGTCTGTGTGGAGATCAACAGCACTCAACTTGAAAAATAAGGAGTGGATTTTCAACTCCAATTTAAAGTCAGTGCTACTTACTGTAAGGATCAGAGACCTGGTCAGTGCGTCACGAAGGGCACTTCGAAGAAACTACACACCTACACCAACAGCTGTCTTCACTCAATATTTCGCTCAAGATTAGATGGCCGGCCAGAATAGATCAGCGACAGGGATCTCTGGGAGCGAAGCAACCAAGCAGGAACTAATCGTGCAACAAATATGCAGTAAGAAATGGAGATGGATTGGCCATATTCTGAGAAAACCATCAAGTGACATCACACGACAGGCCGTTGCTTGACTGGAACCCGAACAGGAAGCGATGAGTCGGTCGTCAGTATGAGGGTGACATAGAGGAGGAGGTCATGTGAAGAGGAGATGAGAGCATGTGGGCAGACGTGGAGCCAGGTGATGAAAACGTTGGCGGAGAACCGAACGCAATGCAGACACGTTGTTGAAGCCTCTAGGAACTAAAGGAAGTATTAATAATAATTATAATAAATAATTATGTGATGAGAAAAGTGTGAGGCGTCATGCTAATAACTTGCAGTGAAACACTAAGTAAATATACCTTTTTATGCTTTCTCTCAATAATATGTCACTATTAATATTTCCATTTAAATTTTAACTTCATACTTATGTTCTTGTTGAACAATATTATCAGTGTAACTACTCTGTTAATTACGTGATGGGAAGAGCGAATTAGATGCTTCATCGCGTAGCATGCTAGAGGTAGGCCATTAGAAACATTAGGCAACCTTTATCTGTAGAACAGTAAATAATTTATGGTTCAGCTGACAGAACAATGTGTTTCCAAGTATTGGTTTTGTAGGGATTTTGTTTGTTTGTTTCGAGGATTTCATCATGAGCTTACATCAAATACAGAACCATTGAAAAATCACCTAGGAGTACTGGACAGCTGCTTTGTCATAGTTTTGGACTCTTCATCAGTACGCAACTGCCACAAGGATTTGAACCTAGGACCTTCTGCCTACAAGGTGAGCTCGTAGACTATTAAGCCACTGGGACCCGATCCAGCGTCCCACAAAATTCTACCTTCTGATGAGGAGTCCCGAACTAAGACGAAACAGATGTCCAGTACATCTACATTTTCCAATGGTCCTCTAACTGATGTCAACTAATGATGAAATCCTCGAATCAATCAGAACGTGTCGCTGAACAAAATATATGACGACATGACATCCATTCTTGTTTAGTGAGAGATTTTACTTGTAAGATTGCAGATCATTTTACTTCCTTATTCACAGATACTGAAGACTAGGTTCATTCAGCTTACCTCTGCTTAAGCGTCCGCGTGTGCATATAAAGTTGTTCCATTTGTCTTCTTCTCTCATTGTATTTACAAGACAACTGTTGAAAATCTCATAATTTCTGTGGAATAAGAATGTTATACCATCTTTTTTATTCAATTGTCTGATGTGTTTCTCTGCCTTAAATATGAAACAATTGGTGGACACAAAGAGAGAGAAGTCAGTCGAATTAGTAATATTCACAAAACTTGTTTGACAGTTAAAGTGTGACATCTAAATGTCAGTATTTCAAAACTATTTGGAATGACAATTTCTAAATTTCAAGTCTACAACAATGTGAACCAGGTAACAATGATTGAAGAACTATTGGAAAACTATCACAGAGTACTTGACAGCTGTTCTATGAGACATAGTTTGGGACTCTTCAGTTTCACACACCCATGGGGATGCGAAAATAGGCTACAAGAGGAGCTCGTAGATCATTCAGCCACTGGGATTCGGTTCAGTAGCCACGGAAACCCAATTTCTGTCAATTCGTGATCTACAGCGCCACTGTCAGCCAATGTCATAGTCAAGTAACAGTTATTTTTTTCTGATTTGTTGCATCCCAGTAGTTACTCTCTCTTATCAGCTGACGGTGACCCCTTAAATGGCTAATTTACAAAGGCTGTCATTCAGGTGCCATTGAATCAGATCTCACTAGACGGGCTTGCGTTGTAACCGGATCCGTTTGATCTAGGTTGTTAAGGATCCAAAAATAGAACGAAACAGCCATCAAATGCTCCCTATTCGTTTTCCGAAGGTTTTGTAACTGATTTAAGATGGTTTTCAGCCAGCGACGAAACACATTCCTACAAATAAACCAATTGTAGAAGTAGTAATCGTTACACATATTTCAAGGGGAATATAATAGTGCCTCAAATTAAACCTCTGCAATGAACTCTTCTCAACCCCCATCAGCTTTTATTTTCGCCTAATATAACCTCCACCAAGAACTTCTTGGACAATCAAATCTTCGCCACACATGACTGAAGTGTTCCAATTTACGCCGATTCGATTGACTACATTTAAGAAGGAGAAATAATGGTAGTTAGAAAATAAATAAATACCTGGATGTACTGCACAGATTCTTCCCCCTAGTTCAAGAATCATCAGAAGAAGGCACTCATAACATCAAGAAGTAGCCAACCCGGTTATGCAATCGTTCGGGCAGTGGAAGAAAAATCAGATTTCATTATACTACTATTTCCTTAATTTCCAAGTCTAACGTAGGGCTTTAACATCTCCACTTTGTACTGTTATCTGCATTCCGCTTAAGCCGGCTCCACAGCTGCCTAAAAACGCCAATCACTCTTCAGATGATCTACTGTCAGATGTGATCGCCTATCTCGCCTTATACCAGTGATATTCCACTGGAGGTCCTGTCTAACGATGTCACTCGACCATCTTCGCAAGGTGTGTCCAACCCATCCCCAGTTTGTGAATTATATTTCTTGAGCAACATAATTTTAGATGCTATTTCTTTCTGGCTAACCATCTAATCTTCAATAAAGAGCCACAGAAAGATTCTATCGACTGATGCTTGAAGAATGCTGGAAATGCCTTCTGTGATAGGGAAACTCTCCGAATAATGTGGAGGCAATATATGACTTGAAATTAGTGTTATTCTTGAATCTTGTGAAGTTACCTTCTAGACTGATTCCAGAGCAGTGACAGTTACTTTTGTTTTTCCAGCCCTGGGTAACTTTGACATCCTCTTCCACGTCATCTTCCCTTAGTTGAAGCGGTATTTTCCACTAGATAATTGAAAAAATTCACTTCGCTCAAATTTCTCACGCTGAATTTCGCCTATAGATCTTTGTATAGTGTTATATATATATATATATAAGTAGTCAGTAAAGTTCAGATCTTCCAGTGTGTTGTTATTTGCCTGGCGTATTCCTGTCTTCTTGCTCCCCAAAAGCTGTCTACTGAATGACACTATCCACCACAATCAACACTATCGTCGGTGGTAAGAGACTATCCAATACATAAGAATAAGTGCGCGCATATACTATTATTATTATTCCCTTGGGTTCCTAGTGGAACATAGGGCTTCAACTGCACGCCTCCACTTGCTTCTGTCTTCTGCTGTACGTTTCACTTGCATCCATGTTAGTCCATACTGTTTCAACTCTTCTTCACACGATCTCCTCCATGTCACCCTTGGACGTCCCAGTCGCCGCTTCCCTTTCGAGTTCCACTCGAGCACTGGCCTGACGCGCAATGTCACCTAACGGCCTCCTCAGCGAGTGTCCCATCCATCTCCACTTTCTCCTGCATATTTGTTGGGCGATTGGTTCTTGTTTTGTTTGTTCCCATACTTTCTTGTTGGTGATTCTTTCAAGGCATCTGATCTTCAGTATAGAGCGAAGACAGCTGTTGATAGAAGTTTGCAACAGGCTGTTGGAAATATTCTTTGTGACCCACCAAGTTTCTGATCCGTAAAGAAGAACTGACTTGACATTTCTATTGCGCGCATATACTGTAACAACAGAAGACAAGGGCCAGGCAACAGATCCTTTTTTAAGGAAAATCAACATTGACGTCAATTACTGTCTACCAACTTTGGCTAGCAGCCAGCTCTCACCACACTCGTCCCGCAGTCAAAGACATGCGACTGAAGTTGGTTCGGTCTTCTTGGTTCTTGGGGCTTCACTCTTTTGTCTTGCTGTCTGGAATCTCGGCGTTTACGGATGTTCACCTGTTTCTCTGTGTTTACCATGTCGATTGTGTCTGCGTAACCCCATCTCAACGTAACCATATGTGGTCCTTCCCACTTTGGAAACTGTTTGCCTGAACCTGTCGCACATTCGTAGGTATTTCGCCTCACACTTTCATCTGCTGCTTTCTCCCGACCTCCCAGCAGCGTCCCAAGTAGCAGCCTCATCGCTGACAGACCTTGAACGGCACTCAACCGCGAAGAAGCCTCCAAGTGCTTCCCGAAGATCCAAATGTCTCCATCAAAAAGTGCAGGGCATAGGCTTTCCATGTGTCGGTAGGCAGCGACACCAAATGTAACAACAGAAGACAAGGGCCAGGCAACAGATCCTTTATTAAGGAAAATCAACATTGACGTCAATTACTGTCTACCAACTTTGGCTAGCAGCCAGCTCTCACCACAATACTTGTTCACTGATAATTCTTTGTTTTTTCAGTGACTGAGCGACATGTCGTTTACTGATGGTCTTCTTGCAAATAAAACTTTGTTTTAAGGGGAAAAAGTGCCTTAAAAGAACAATGTATGGGTGTATACGCTTCACTTTACATTTCACATGATAGAACAATATGTCGCCGAATAAAATGCATACTGACATAACATTCATTTGTCTTATAAAACACGAGAAAGTTTTTTGTAAGATTTACCCCATCACTCACTCACTCTCTGCCTGTAAGCGTCTGCGTTTGCATGACATTGTCCATGTAGTGACGCACTTATCGCTTCATTTTCGTGTCCGGTTAAGTTTTTTAGCCACAACTGTTGAAAATTTCATCAACTTTTTGTGAACTACGAAAGTGAAACTCTCTCTTTTTGTTTATGCAATTTTCTGATCTGTTTCCCTGAGTGAATGTCATGAAAACGTGGAATAGTGGTAACGATAAATCAACCAGGAATATATTAAGTTCTTTCGTGTGACACTAAAAGTATGTGACAACTCTAATGCAAAGATGGCGGAAATTGAGGAAAGACAATTTTCAGACCAACAAATCTGTAACATAAATGATGGCTGTTATTTATTATCCGTTAAACATTCGATGATGAGTTGATATCAGCTTGAGAAACCGTAGGGAGCATTGCATAGATGTTTCCCTCTACCTAGTTTTGAGACTGTTAAGCAGTACTCACCCACTGAGATTCCATTCCAGGACCTTCCGATAACAATGCGAACTAGTATGCTATTTTGGTGAAGTCACAAATGAGAATAGATTCCTGTCGATGATAGTGCCTGTTAGCTGCACTCTATATCGCGAATCCGTGAAGATTATCATTCAAGCGCCATTAAATGAGGTCCCACTGGATGAATGCCCTTCAGAGGAGGCTGAAAAACTCGTCCAGTGCTTCTTGACGGTTTTGCAATGGTTAAACAACTGATGTCATTTCTTGTTCAAACCTGGAATCCGATGAATCTAAACACATGGAGCAATCTTATAAGTAATGATATCAATTGCTTGAATTAAAAGTAAAACATACGGCCTCATAGGAAAATCTGCACTGCACTGGCTTATCTACCTGCACTTTATCCTCCTCTCGCACTTCCCCATAAGCATTGATTTCTACTTTGTATCAGTCCCTGCATATCATTTTACAGACAGCCAACTTGTCTGTTTGAAGTTGCTTCAATTGAAGTGCCTGAAGCGTTATAATTAACACGAATTCGACCGCTTTCAGTTCGCAACACTAATATATAACAGTTAGAGAAATAATAAAAATTAAGTAGCACTCGACAGCGATTTTCTTTTAGATTTGAATCTTCACAGGTACGCATCTATAACACTAAGAAAAACCAACCCATATGTTATGTCATTCAGACACTTGGATGGACACCTATGTCAAACAATGCTTGAAAATTAATGAGATGCTCACTGGCGACTGGCGACTTAGGTAGGCAGTTACCTGGGTTATAGTAGCAAGTTGTGACCAGTGGGGTGCAGCTAGTCAGGTTTGAGGACAAATACTCGCCGGAGACATTGGCTAGCAGTCATTAATCGACAAAAGCTAGAATTCATTGGCTGGTCATTGGATCGGGTTCCAGTGGCTTGTTTGTTTTGCCTTGAAACCAGAAGGTCCTGGGTTCTGAACCCGGTGGGTGCGTATTCTAAAGAGTCTCAGACTAGTATAAAACAGCTGTCCAGTCCTCCCAGGTTTTCCACTGGTTCTTAAAGTGATGTCAGCTCATAATAAAATCCTGTAACCAATCAAGCGAAATCCCTACAAACCAATACTTGAATGTTAGTACTTTATTATTACTATTATTTCCTTGGGTTCCCATTAGAGCGTAGGGCATTAGCAGTACATCTCAATTTTTTCTTGTTCTCTGCAGTGCACTTGCTCTTGTTGTCAATTTTCACACAGGCTATTATCTTCTCCTAACCTTACCTCTTTTATGTTACCCATGTACGTCCTAATGTCTGTTTTCCACTACGTTACTGCTTGAGTTATGGCCTAGTGCGTGATTTAACTCAAGCGTCTTCACAGAATGCACCCTATCAATTTCCATTTCCTTCGGAGCATTGATGGCTGATAGTATCCCACTGAGTTCGTCGCCAGCCGAAATTACCCGTTGCTAATCTTTCACTACCATTTATTCATTATTAAGGGGCGAGGGTAGCTTTTAATAAGGGCCTGAAGCTAGTCTGAGATGCTTTCCATGACACACCAAATTTCCGGACCAGATTGAAGCGCTGACTGGCCAGAAAATACTAAAGACAATGCGGATATTATGTTTTCTTCTGAGCACCGTAGATTTCGATTTTGGTTTCAGAGTAATGTTAGTTTGTCTTGCCCTTTCTTAACCCGCTCTTAACACCCTCATCTGTGTCACCTGAATTTGAAAGAATGCTGCCATGATAAAAGTGGGAAGTATTATTATTATTCCCTTGCGTCTCGAATGGAACATACGGCTTCAACAACACACCTCCACTTCGTTCTGTTTTTTTGCCGTTCTCTTCAGCTGGCTCCACGACAGACCAAACTCTCTCATCTCTTCCTCACACGATCTCCTCCATGTCACCCTGGGATGACCCACTCGTCGTCTCCCATTTGTAATTCGCTCGAGGGTCTGGCGTACGATGTCACTCGATGGTCTCCTCAGTGTATGCCCTATACACTTCAACTTTATTTTACATATTTGTTGAGTGACAGGCTCTCACCTGTTGGTGTGTTCCTATAGTTTCTTGCTCCTTATTCTTTCTGGACATTTTACCTTCAGTATGGAGCCAGTCAGGAAAGGTGGCAGCTGTTAATGAAAGTCTTCAAGCTGTTGGAAATCATTTTCGTGACATGCAGTGCAAGTTTCTGACCCCCATGGAAGAACCGACTTAACATTGGTGTTGAAAATGCGAATTGTGTTCCTTATGCTGAGTGTGGGAGATTTTCAGACAGGTTTCAGGTTGATGAATGCGTATGTCGCCTCTCCGATTCTGACTTTGACATCTTCGTCGTTTCCGCCTGTAGTTAAAACAATGCTTCCTAGATAATTGAAGGAGGTAACTTCTGTTAAATCTTTCCCGTTAGTGGTGACTGGTGCTGGTTGTTGCTGCTGTTGATTGGTTATCTTCATCAACTCCGCCTTCTCTGTGTTCACCTGATGTTCTGTTTTCGCTGCCAGCATCTCCGGCAAGTTTGTTGGTTTTTGCCTGTCTTCAACTCTTCGAGTTTGTATGACATTAGACATAAATCATCCACACGTGAAATCCAGATCTTCTAGAGTCTTATTATCGGTCATCCAGCGAATTCCTGACTCCTTGCCTCCAACAGTCTGACGCATAACTCAGTCCACCACAGTTAAAAATATCATCGGTGATATTAGACATCCAGCCTTATCATGTTCCTGTATGCACTTCGAACGCCTCGCTGAGTTCTCCGTTGTGGATCACTTGACACGTGGCATTGTCATTTGGCAATCTTCTTCACTTCTTTATTCATTGAACTCAGCTTCTCCTTCTGTTGTCCATCATTTGTATTGTGTCATCTTTTATTTCACCATCCTCCTCTCCTGGATTAGCTTCCAGGTAGGTGTCCGTTGAGAGCCATTCCATGTTTTGTCTTTTCCTTCTTCCTAGAACGGTTGTACACGTTTACTTAGATATCGCTCTTGGAGAGTTCCACTGTTGCGAAGTAGTGTGTCCGACTTTGCTATGATATCTGTAGCGAAAGCATCCATTTTAGTTTTGTCCTTCCGTTTTCGAATGTTGAACTCGAATTTGGGTCTGTCTTCAAGTCTTTACTGTTGATAATCAGTGGTGCTTGTTGTTGTTGTTGACTGGTTATCCTCATCCCCTCCGTCTTGTCTGTGTTCACTTCTCTTTTCTATCGGCTACCAGTATACAGCAAAACTGCCAGACAATTTCCTCCTGAAATCAATTACTAGGAAGCATTGTTTTCTTTAAAATTGATAAAAGGAATTGCCTGTGTGATGAAAATAGCCAGTTTTGGTTTCATGGGTGCCATTTTTCCAATAATAAAGATTCCAGTCAAAGAGAAGGGGCTTGTTAACTATTCATCACCATACAGGGTGGTTCACGTGCACGCTTTCGAAAAAGCCAGGCTCGAATGATTGAAATACCCAGCCCCACTGTAGCAGATAACCTGGTGAATGTATATACTGTTGGCCAGCTGAGAGATCTTGTTATTTGTCCTATCGGTAAATAATGTTTGCTGATAAAGTACCCCTCTCAGTGATGTTTCATTGAATGTATGGTCTTTAAACTAGATATTTTAACTTAACATAGCTTATAAGCCACGACATCTGGTTTTTGTTGGTGCACGCTGCCCTAAAAGTGCATAGTTTTTATTTCTTAAACAAGCGAAATCGCCTAATCAGCAGGGTTTTCTGTGTTTTTTCAGTGTGAAATTAGTAGGCAGTAAGTGATCTGTCGTACATTTTCGAAGACGAATCTGAATCTACATTTGTCATGGTCATAATATGATATCCACTGCCGGAATTGTGTCATTCTCTTTTTTCTTTTAAGATTATCGACCATCTCCTTAGCCAATTTAACTGTTCCACTGTGGGATCATGGTTAAATATGCACCAAATACGAGTCGTAAATGCTCAAATTAGGTTAAATTCACGACTTGACAATTTCTCGACAGTTTTCTATGGACTGAACTGCTCCTAGAAAGCAAGGCGTCAAGATCGACTGATACATTTTTTTTCTTTATTAGTATACATGGCAAAAAATTGAACATGGCGCATCCAAGTTATGTTAAATCGATTTTGTTTAAACTGTCATGTTTAGAGAGTTTTGCATTTTATTGTTTAAATAACTAGTTGATAAGAAAAAGAGTTCTGGCGCCAAAGTCAAATATACAGTCCCTGTAAATCCAATGTGATTCAATGATATTACGCCTGTAAGAGTAACTTTTATTTTGTCTACTGTGATTACGTTGTTCTTACACCTAATAATGATAAAACTGTGTCTATGTGTCTGGCTTTAGATATAACAGAGGTGACTTGTGATAGGCGACATATATGGTTGGCTTCAGGTGATAGTCGTTTAACTAAAAGTATTTGGAAAAGTTTGATGGTTTGATAATAACTGCTAGACAGTCCTATCAGTTAGCTGTCGAAATTGGCAGAATACCTGAGTAAAAATTATCTATTGATCTAAATAGACTACTTTTATTTTAATAAACTCTCGTTCTAGAATATAACAAAATTATACGTCGTCAACGTCTGCATACTAGTTCAGTGCTGTACAAGTTCACTTACTTTTACGCATTTTCAGGTATCATTGATATAAGAATAAAACTTGTGCACTGTGGTAGAGTGTAATTCTATTATGGGTAAATATAGTTTTGATAAAGTCTTACAGTGTTATACAGTAATGTTTACTGATGACGTTTCGAGCACAATTTACTACTGCTCATAATCATATCAAGGTAATCACACGACTTCCTAAATTCATTCATATAGTTCCGTTGCTTTTCACTTGATTTGATTCGAAGTAGTATTGACCATATTTCGGGTATGAGTGATAAATCATTCCTATTGCATGTGTTTGTGTAGACTCGATGAACCAGAAAAGATTCAGTAATCAACCTCTGTCACTCTCCACCTACCTTTATTACTTCTTAGAATTTTAACCTCCTCCCACTCTATTGTGTGGTTGTGTGTTAATGCATGCATTGCAATTGCTGAGCATTTTTCCAAATTACTTATCTTCTCGGGGTCAACCTTATCAACCTTACCTTAGCTAAATTCTTATGTTCTGACAATCTGACTACCCCTGACCTACTTATTTCACCTATGTAGCCGATCCCACAGTCATTGCAGGGTATTTTGTAAATTATATTATTTTGTCTAATTGGGTCCACTGGGTCCTTTAACCTACAGATCTTGTACTACCTCAGTGAGTTTGTAGGTTTAAATGCCACCAACCTAATTCCTGCTTTATTTAGAATCCTACGTAGAGTCTCAGATGTCCCCCCTTCATATGGTATAATTGTAGATGACTTATATTCTCTCTTGTTTATGTTATTATTACTAGTTTCACAATCCTTCTTATTTTTCTTTTGGCCTTTTTCAATCTTCCTAATGAATTTTATAGGATAGTTAGTTATTTCAATAATTTAATAATTCCCATTGTGGCATTAATTTATTTAACACCAGCGCCTCTTCTACCTGTTTTATTTCATCATTTTGGTTTTTTTGTGCTACTTAGTGCCATTGTTCGGTTTGTTAAACACTTAACTAAGCGTGAGTTAACAGTCTAAATATCTATTAGAATGCGTTGATTTTCTATAAACACTAGTGTGTAGTTTGCCTTCTTCTATTCGTTTTATTTTACATTCTAACATAGCTAATTCTCCTTGTTCATTTTCGGCTTCAAATGCGAATTTTATTCTCTCCACTAGTAAGTTTATGTGTGTCAAGAAGCTAGAGATATGTTCTGTAGGGGTAGTCAGATTGTCAGAACATAAGAATTTAGCTAAGGTAAGGTTGATAAGGTTGACCCCGAGAAGATAAGTAATTTGGAAAAATGCTCAGCAATTGCAATGCATGCATTAACACACAACCACACAATAGAGTGGGAGGAGGTTAAAATTCTAAGAAGTAATAAAGGTAGGTGGAGAGTGACAGAGGTTGATTACTGAATCTTTTCTGGTTCATCGAGTCTACACAAACACATGCAATAGGAATGATTTATCACTCATACCCGAAATATGGTCAATACTACTTCGAATCAAATCAAGTGAAAAGCAACGGAACTATATGAATGAATTTAGGAAGTCGTGTGATTACCTTGATATGATTATGAGCAGTAGTAAATTGTGCTCGAAACGTCATCAGTAAACATTACTGAATAACACTGTGAGCATTTTCAGGTAGACTTTATGTTTATGCAACGCTTCCCATCGGTCTTCCTAGATGTCACACTCTGAAATCAGCTAATGTACAACCTCCTGTTATTGTGTTGGTTCTCCAGCCTGACGTGAACTAGAGTAGGCATACTTCAGCCAATCTCAAAGTAGCATTTCCAGCACCACTGTCTTCGTTTCTGGATCTTGCCAGCCCAGCGATGCAGCTACAGCTTCAAAATTCAGTACAAAGCTCTTGATTTCTCTCTCTTTGCAAGCTGAAGACCCTAGGATTTTCGGAGAACCTGATGAATAGCTACTACGGAGTACGTAATCATCAATGACCATGAAGGCACGCAATTCTTTGGATTACACTAATTGCCATAATTAAAGCACCAGTTTGTAAGCTTTGCGTGGAGTGATGTAGAATTCCATCCTGATTTTTAAGTACTGTTTGAACAATGAGTTGATAGCGAGTTAGGGTTAAGAATAGTATTGAGGTCAGAGTTGTGGTTAGGATTAGTAATATAGTAAGAGTTAACGTAAGGACTAGTTTTATGGTCGGGATTCGGATTAAAGTTAAGATAAGAGTGTTTGATTATTTAGATAAGCATTAAGAAGACGTAAATTGTGTGAATCGTGTAATGTATCTGCGCAACACATTTCGAATAATCTGATGATACACGTACTTGTCGAAGGGTGAGAAAATAAATTTAGGTCTAGTTATAAGGACATATGGAAGGTCAAAATAACAATGAAGACCACTAAACTAAAGAAGGGATGTAATAGTAGATCTACCCTGGCTGGTATCAAAACAAAGTTTGCCAAGGAAGGTGATTTAGTGTGATGACGAATTGTTGATTTGAACGCGTAAAGGTGGTTTAAACTTTCTAATTGCTAGCTAAGGCTTCCACAAACTGTAGGGTACGCCCTCCTCCAAACACGTTTTATAGATAGGTTTAAAAGATATGTACACATCAATTTTATGTCCCGTCTCTGAAATGCGTTTCTCAGTAGGGAAGCTAGGTAGCCTGTTCTCACCATTAATATGTTCTGAGGATGCATTTTGCTTCTGAAGTCATTCAGGAATATACTCTGAAGCCAGGCCTTAATTGTCGAAATGGACAAGTCATCCCTAAGCATGTGTGGCCACATGCACATTTAAACTGGTAAATAGAGTGGGATGTGATATCATTTTTTGAATGTTATAAAGGTTTAGATGGATATATTGACTTGACGTTCTCAATTATAATGATATTAGCTGCATAAGAAGCCTTTTTAAACGCAGCGTTCAATCTTTCCTGAGTTACCAAGCTGCAATGATCACTCATGTGGTGAAACTTGATATATACTTCTTTCTTAGGGGCGAATTTAAGAGTGGGTCTTGTTGTTCTGACTTTTTTATATCTCCTGATGAACTTGTCTGGATAATTATTTTCAACCAGAGTTTGTGTCAACCTTCTTTTTTCCTCCTCAAGTGTGCCTTCAGTGCATATTCGTTGTATTCTACTGAAGCGGCACCTCACTAAGGCTCTTTTGTACCGAACAGGGCAGAAACTGTGGTAATTAAGATACTATCCTGTCCAGGTAGGTTTTCAATAAATAGATCATTTTATTGGTCCATCAAGCAGCCGACTAAGCAATATATCTAGGAAAGATAAACAATTTTCTTTCTCTTCTACATACTTAAGGGATATTGCTATTCTGAAGTGCATTCATTCGATTTAAAATAGAGGTGGCAGAACAAAGCGTTTCACTTACGAATACAGCATTGTCAACAAATCTTCTATAAAGTGCTTATATTATTATCTCTATTTTTCTTGTAAATAAAGGAACATGAGTAGAGGGTGTCGTATTTTGGAATAACGTCAGGGGAAATATCGTCGTTTATGTATTTTATGGCTATTAAGTGTATTTCTTTCTGAGAGAAACGGTTTCCACTCCTAGGTCACCTCATGATCACTCTTGCGCTCGTACCCTATCTTCGTTATTTTTATGTTTTGCAGGATATTCATCACTATAAAGGTAGCGATACCAAGTGAAACCTTGAAAAAACCCAGTAGATTCATAGCAGACTGCTTTCTGGCAATATGCTACGTAGTTATAGGTAAAACAATGAATATTTAATCGGAACACCTTCTTATCCTGTCCCATTTTCCTCTTCTCCAAATCCCCCTGTGAGGAATCTAATTCTTTGCTGCAATACTCAAGTTTCTTGAAAAAAAACAGCGGCGAAAGGAATATTTTTACTCCAAGACGATCTCATATAATCTCCTCATCGATTCAAGGTCCAATGCTCTCCTTCAAAATGTGTTAAAAAAAGTAAGACCTAACTAGGCAACTGATGTTTAGTAGTACATGAACAGTTGCATAGCGTCCGCTTTTACGGGTTGAGATTTCTCGCCTCTTCGAATGTCGCACACAACCATTAGGTCATATACTATCCTATTTCCTTTGGAAGATATGGCATAATACACCAACTAATCAATACTACTGACATGAATAACAGCTACCCAACAGTATATGATTATTAACAGTTGAATGGGGCATAAGACAGTGGGCTTTATTACTTAAAGTAGTATTCGAGCCTTGCATTAATCGCATACTGCCTCATAGGACCCAGTAAAAAAAGAGTATAATACAGTACCTAACAGTCACAGGCCAGCCTTTGTCTTTTGATATTACGTGACCCAGTGAATCTGAAGGTACAACATACAAATAGACGTATTAGCGTACCAGTCGAGTTCATTATCGTTATGGTAATTAACAGGCACAGACATAAAAAAGTAGCAACGGATTTATTCAATTCAGTTCAGTTATAACAGATTGGTAACGGAGTTATAGTACTGCCACAATTTGTATTCGTGACTGAGGTGTACTGATTTATTTGCAAAACGTTGGAATTAAACGAGTGGATATGTTGCTGATCCAAAAATAACTCTACAAGATCTGTGTTCCACGAATGGTTCCTATCTCATGCTACGAAAAATTGAAGTTACACAAGATGAAACTGACAGAGAGGTAGAAACAGTTGCTTTGAAAGGAATACTTATGAAATTTTCATCTCAATAAATAAAATTATATTTGCATTCAGATTATGACTTCAGACTTCAGGTGAACATAGAGAAAACAGAGGTGATGAAGATTCCTGGGCAACACCACCAATAGCAACAACAACAGAAATTAATCAGCATAAATGGAATGAACCTGAAAGAAACAACCCCTTTCACCTACCTGGGAAGCATCTTTTCAACTACACGGGGAACTGACGAGGATATCAAAGCGAGAATCGGAAAAGCAAGTCAAGCTTTCACTACTCTCAAGTCTGTGTGGAGGTCAACAGCACTCAGCATGAAAAATAAGATCCGGATTTTCAACTCCAATGTGAAGTCAGTGCTACTATACGGATCAGAGAATTGGGGCGTCATGAAGAGCACCTCAAAGAAACTACAGACTTTCATTAACAGTTGTCTTCGCTCAAGACTCAAGATCAGATGGCCGGTCAGAAAAGATCAGCAATAGAAATCTCTGGCAATGAGCGAACCAACACAGCGGGAACCGATTGTGAAACAAATGGGCAGGAAGAAATGGAGATGGATTGGCTGGCCATACTCTGAGGAAACCATCAAGTGAGTGACATCACTAGACAAGCCATTGCTCGAGTGGAACCCGAAAGGGACGCGACGAGTTGATCGTCGGTGCAAGGGTGGGTGACTTGGAGGAGGTCATGTGAAGAGGAGATGAAAACGTATGGGCAGACTTGGAGCCAGGTGAAAACTCTAGCAGAGAACCGAACTCAATGAAGACGCACGGCTGAAGCCCTATGTTCCTCTAGAAATTAAAGGAAACAATAATTATAATAATAATTTAAATTATGAAAATCAGAGAGTCATTCACGCAGATATACCGAGATAAACACCCCCTGACGTAAACGCGTTTTCTCTTTATGATTCAAAGACTTCGAGCGTCATAAAATACGTGTCTAACAATTTACTGTAGACTTTCGTCGATGGCTAGGTTGGCTGGATTCATAATGAGGATGAGAAGGCAGCACAGAAAGCATCGGCATAAAAAGGGAACATTAGCAACGAAATAAACAACAATCTATAGTCCGTTATGGATTAGATTTTATTTTGATAAAGTCTCACACTGTTGTACAGTAATATTAATTGGTGATCACATTTCGAGAACAAATTATTGCTTTAAATTATATCGAGGTACTCACTCACACAAATCTCTTGCTTCATTTATTTTATTATTATTGTTTCCTTTAATTCCAGTGGAACATACAGCTTCAGCCGTGTGTCTCCATTGCGTTCGGTCCACTGCTAGAGTCTTCACCTGACTCCAAGTCTACCCATATGCTTCCATCTCCTCTTCATATGACCTCCTCCAAGTCACCCTTGGACAACCAACTCGCCGCTTCCCGTTCGGGTTCCACTCAAGCAGTGGCTTGTCAAGTGATGTCACTTGATGGCTTCCTCAGAGTATGGCCAGTCAATCTCCATCTCTTCCTGCCTATTTATTCCACAATCGGTTCCTGGTTGGTTCGCTCACAGAGATCTCTATTGCTGATCTTTTCTGGCCATCTGATCTTGAGTAGTATTGAGCGAAGACAACTGTTAATGAATGTCTGTAGTTTGTTTGAGATGCTCTTTATGACGCACCAAGTCTCTGTCCCGTATAGTAGCAGTTACTTAACATTGGAGTTGAAAATCCAGATCTTATTTTTGATGCTGAGTGCTGTTGACCACACAAACTTGAGACTAATGAAAGCTTGTCTTGCTTTTCCGATTCTTGCTTTGATATCCTCATGTTTTCATTTATATACATGAGTAAAAATTGACGATTATATATTTGAATAAAATCAATATAAGATAATCTACATTGATAAATAATATTAGTGTTATCAGTGTAATACAATCAGATGGGAAATAAGTAAAAATAAGTAACATGTTAGAATGTTATAATGCGAAGTGAATAAATTTTAACATTATTTATTATCCTCTGATATTTGTGTTGAGTCACTTCTAATGCATGTCTTAGGTGTAGATTCACTCGATGAACAAAGAATAAGTAATCAAACTCTCTCTACCTCCAGCTACTTATATTACTTCTTAGAATTTTGACTCTGTCCCACCCATCCTATTGTGTGGTTGTGTGGTAATGTATGCAGTGAGACTGATACGTTTTTCCTCAACTACTTATTTTCTTGGGGTCAACCATCCTCACCTAAGCTAAATTCTTATGTTCCGACAATCTGACTACCCCCCACGACCTACTATTTTGACTTATGTAGTTGACCTCAGTCACAGTCATTGCAGAGTATTTTATAAATTATATTATTCTGTTTAATTAGGTCAACCGACAGGGTTCTTTAACCTACGCAGCTTGTGCTACCTGACTGAGTTTGTAGGCTTGAATGACACCCTTATTCCTGCTTTATTGAGAATCCTACGTAGGGTCTCAGATGTCCTCTTCTTATATGGTATAACAGTGGATGCCTTATAATCTCTCTTATTTATGTTATCATTATTAATTTCACAATTATTTTTATTTTGCTTTGACCTTTTTTGATATTCCCAATGAATTTTATAGGATAGTTAGTTATTTAACACCAATGCCTCTTCTATCTGTTTCATTTCATCGTCTAGGTGTATTGTTGTACTACTAAGTGCTACTGCTCGGTTTGTTAGACACACTTAACTAGGCCTGTCTTCACAGACAGACACGGATAGATGAATAAAGTCTAAATATCTACTCGAATGTGTTGGCTTTTTATAAACACTAATGTACATTTTTACCTTCTTCTGTTCAGTGTGTTATATAATCTAACATCATAGCTAATTCTTCTTGTTCATTTTCCGACCCAAATGTGAATTTTATTCCCTTTACTAGTGAGTTTTAATATATGTGTGTGAAGAAGCTAGGGACATGTCCTGTTTTTATTTTAGCAATTCAGTTATGCCTCACATCCACTGTCTTTAAATTTCAGGGCAAAATATATATAAACAAACAGATGGTGTAGCAAAGGGATGGATCATCATTATCCCCCTATCGCAGCTGATCTCTGTATGGATAGCTGGGCAAAATATACCTCTTAATACACTTAATCCTACTCCAAAAATATGTTGGAGATATGTGGATGATACTTTCACAGTGTTATTTCTTTTTTTTCATGGTTAAAGTTAAATTCAGAATGTTGTTTGTTGAATAATAATAATAACAATAATGTTTTAATCTTTTTTCTATGTCTGTAGTCCGAATATTTTCAATCTATTGCACAATTAAAATTTATGCCTTTTGTGGATCACAAACTATGACGTCAATGAAACTGAAAACTAAAGTATCTGATCTACGCATTCAATGAATATGTAAAAGAAAATATCTTTCGGATACAGTATCTCATGATTAAGATACACGTTCAACACGATAATAGTCTACTAGTCTGCTTGACAATACATTACGGCGTTCTTTGATGTATACAACGATCTATTCTAAAATAGCCTTTGCTATCCCGCTTTTAAAGGAAGTGTATGTAGGCATCTGTGTACCTTAGTATCTTGGCGCGTTCGTCTGCATGTGTGTATTTGTGTGTATATATACGTCATTGTGTTATGTCTTCAAAAAACAACTACATTATTTTTGATCACTTCAGGAGGAACACTAGAATGTATGTAGCAGTTGTTCTGGTGTTGTCAACATAGAGGAAAAAATTCCCCATAGAATTTTCAATATTTATATATATGTGACATTACATAATAATGTATTCTGGTTACAACACCGTAGCATCTTTTGCAGTATACATATATGGATTCCAGGTTAAAATCTGATATTGTTAAGTAAGTAGGTATTATATAAGTGTGATGACATTTTATTCCTTGTCACATGTACTTTCTATTTTTTTTTAATTCTAAGGATGTCTGAATTGCGTAGAAAAATTTAAAGTTCGCTTTAATCTTTAAATGCCACTCACTGGTTGTGTTCTGCGAACTGGATGATTTAAGTTTGAAGGTTGCATTGTCTCCTTCTTCACAGTAAGACTGATGTTGAGTGTAACAGAATAACTGTTTAAAAAATCCCTGCTGCATGGTCAACTTACGATATTTAGTTTTCAAGAGTTTGCGTAGTAGTGATTTGATTTGGTTTAAAAATGTCGATCATGGCTTGCAAATCAGCTAAACAATCATTGAAAACCATCGCGGAGTAATGGAGAGCTTTATCGTCTAACTTTGAGACCGACTTGACCAGGTTTCCATTGCAAGCTAGGCTAGGCAAGCTGAGTTGACTGTTTACCCATTGGGACCCGAATCAGTCGGGTCCATGAATTCTAATCCCTATCATTTCTTCATTTAAGCCCAGACCAGCACCAGCAAATGGTCATCGATGGCGAGTATTTGTCCTCAATCGAAGCTGGCTTGACGTCAATGGTCACTAATTCTTACCATAACTCTAGGTAACTTCTTCCTGCGGCTAGTCACAAGCGAGCACTGATATCAATCCGTGTTCAAAATCGAAACAAATTAATTTCCTACAATTTCATCTCATGAAAATCAGTTTGAAGCTGGTCAGTGACTACTGACACAACAAGGTTATCTAAAGTTCTAGTGAGATGTCTTGACCAGTGGAGTCCACCCCGTTGCTGTTGAGATAGACTGGTGCCAATCACCCTAAACTAACGAATTGATGGAAGTTAGAATTCAGTATTTATACTTTTAATCATGTTTTAACCAACTCTCTGATCGGTATCCGTTTGTCTTCTTGACTGTATATCATTGTCTAACATTTGCCCATCATATGTTGATCGGATCCTTATTGTTTGCTCTGTTGCTGTTTGGCTTCTAATTTTATTTTATTTTTCATATTTTGATTACAGCTTGATGCCACACCGTATTTTCATTACAAGTATGGAATTTTTAGCATGGATATCGGTAGCCCAAATTTCGCATGCCGCCCATAGATATCGGGTGTGCGTCGGCAGGGGATCGAACCTTGGACCATGTGCATAGTCGGCAAGAGTCCTAACCACTGTGCCACCGACGCACAAACATTATCAGGGCGAGGCGTATGCAAATAACACACAGCCTTCTTCAAACCTTACAAACAACCATTATGTAGCGTACTGTCCCATCGCCCTTGGCAGATCTGGCAACAAAAGTCACGAGAATACCATCAGAGCATATGACAGGTTAGGTTCTATTTGTGGTTGCCTAATATTTGGACAACGTCTTGTTTTACGATGTGATTTTGTCTGAGTGGATGAAGGTCATTCTGACCTTAGATTCTCTTCGGGAAGCGTCAATGTGTAATTCTTGCTGACACAGTTTTGATAATTTATGGTTTTACGATGTAATTTTGTTTGATATAAATATAAAAAGTATTGCTCATATTCATATTAAGTCACTCACTCACACAACTTTTTACTTCATTTATATACATGAGTGAAATTGATGATTAGACATTTGACTAAAATCAACGCAGGATGATGTACATTCAGATATAATATAATTTACAAAATGCATTGCAATGACTGTGAGATCAACTACATTTGTAGCTTCTTGACACATATAAACTCACTAGTACAGGAAATAAAATTCACATTTAAATAAGAAAATGAACAAGGAGAGTTAGCTATTTTAGATTGTAAAATCAAACGAAAAGAAGAAGGTGAACTGCACACTGGCGTTTATAAAAAGCCAACGCATTCTGCTAATAGATTTTAAGACTTTCATTCATCAGTTATCTGTCTGTTAATGCAGGCCTAGTTAAGTGTGTCTAACAAACCGAGCAGTAGCCCTAAGTAGTACAACAATATACCTAGACGATGAAATGAAACAGATAGAAGAGCCATTGGTGTTAAATAACTAACTATCCTATAAAATTCATCAGGAATATCAAAAAAGATCAAAGTAAAATAAAAATAATTGTGAAACTAATAATGATAACATAAATAACAGAGATTATAAGGCACTCACTGTTATACCGTATAAGAAGGGGACATCTGAGACCCTGCTCACTATGCAGTTTTTCAATTTGGTGAACTCTGACCTTCTAGAGTTGCCATGTTGACGTACATGCCAACACTGTTTATCAGATTTTTCTGTTTTCTGTCTTTTCTCACCCCGTTTTTTTCTTTCATAGTTTGATAGCATATAAATTGAAGGTAACTTAAACGAAAAAATAATTGTAATATTTATATTCCGGATGCATTCATCTTATAATGTTTTCTTTATTACCTTTCAAACATTGAAGTATGAAATGTTACTACGCATAACTATTGTAAAATTTCAGGTAGTTTGCAGTTAGCTGATGAGAATCTGTGAAATAGAATGGTGATGGCATCATTTTATACTGCAAATCTGATCTTTCTTTATCTATAGAAATTTATCAAAGGAACCTAGTGTAATTTTTATTTTTGTATAGCTTGACTCCACACTGTATTTTTAGTACAATTATGGAATTTTCAGCATGTGATATTGGTAGCCCAAATTTTGCAGGCCGACCATTGATATCCGGTGTGCGTCGGCAAGGGACCAAACCCCGGAGCACGTGCATAGTCGGCGGGAGTCCTAATCACTTCTACACTAAACTATCCAGTTGATTATATGACAGGCAGCCTTATTCACTGTTTTGCATAAGTTGTAATTGGGAAAATAGATAATGTATATTCAGGCATGCTATCTATCTGGCTTTTTTCTAATCGGTTCATTCCTCCCTATTAAGATGTTAACAGTAAACACAAATGTTTATCTTGGATATGATTGTTCAGAAAAGCACATAACGATGAAATATTGTATACTGACTGACTGACTGTTGTTTCAGACATGTAAACATGTCAAGATAATTAATTTCAGTCCTTTTTTGTTATTCATTTCCTCTTTTACCCCCCGCATCGATGTTGCAAATGTTGATTCAATTAATAAAAGGCCTCAAAAATCTAAATGACCATCAGTATTGCCATCCCATTTCATTCTTTTCGATGACTATTAAGTTCTAGTTTTGTTTTGTAGAATAATCAAGCATATGAGTGAAGGTCGAGGTCACTTCTGAACCTTAAACTTTAATTTATGAATTTCAGAGATGCATAGGGTTCCACAGACAGCCAATGCTATTCACCTGTTAAATAAAACCAGAAATGGATATTAATTAAGTGAATGCCACTCTTTAGCCAGATTTTCTACTACTTTCAAACTGAATGCACTTAAGAGAGTTTTGCAGGAATTCATGGAAAGTTTTCAATGTGTACTGGCGCTTACAACTAGTCCCCCCTAGTGAATCAGTAGCTCAGCCTAAGTATACGGCATCTTGGAACAGCGTCTCTTAACAATAAGGAGCTTAAAATGTTCATTGCGAGATTCTTCTCAGAGGGTATACGCTGATATATATCTAATGAGAAGATGCATGATGAATACTACCAGCTACAAATGAAGTATAATTATATTTCAATAGTTTACACACAATGATAAGTTTTGTTTTTGCTAATATTTCCAGGGATATCCAATGAGACCGATTGTAGACTTTAGAAACACACCGACGTATATGCTTTCAAGATTTATCTCGACAATACTAAGACCAACAAGAGACAACTCAAAAGCTAGAAAAGTAGATTCATTTGAATTAGTGAAGCAACTAAAAACCACTGAAATGGAGTAAGATGAAATACTTGTCAGCTTTGACGTAAACAGTCTCTATACAAAAATATCCATTCAAATGGCCATGAATGCACTGAAGCAGAAACTAAAAGAAGATAATGGCCTAAAAGACAGAACATAGTTATCCGTAGAAGATATAATAAACGAGGTGGAATTCTGTCTGACAACAGCATATTTCACATTCGAAGGGAAAATATACCAACAAAATGAAGGAGTAGCCACGGGATCGCCTATCTCACCAATAATGGCTGACATATTCATAGATTATTGGGAAGAGAATGCCCTTAAACCATTCAGGTTATCACTAAAATGATGTTGGAGATATGTAGACAACATACTAGTAATAGTGAAAAAAACGATAATGAGCAACTCTTCTCCCACATAAACAGCCACGTCGACTCAATAAAATTCACTATGGAAGTAGAGAATGAAATTGGAGAACTGCCTATGTTGGACTGCAAAATACAAAGAATAACAGATGGTAGCATTAAAACGACGCTATGTAGAAAAACCACACACTCTGGAAGATTCCTTGATTATCACTCAGCTCATTCACTCACGGTGAAACGAGGATTAATACAAGATCTTGCAGATAGAATACGTAGATTTACAACAACGCCAGAGGACAAGTGTAAAGAAATAAATGTCCTATTCAAAATGATACTCAAAAACAACTACGCAAAAGAATTTATAAAAGATAATATATAAAAGCGAAAAAGGAGGGTAAAACCGAAGAATAACAGTATGGAAGAATGCAAAAATCAGTCACAATACCATATAAAAATGGTACATCAGAGGCAATTCAAAGAAACCTCAAAAGTATCGGCATTCACACAACTTTTAAACCGACAAATCTAATCAAAAATTAAATAAATCAACTGAAAGATCCCATAAAAATGATGGATAAAAACAACTTGATTTACAAAATATCTTGTGCTGACTGTCCGACTAAATATGTGGGGCAAACGTCCAGATCACTCAAAATAAGAGTGAATGAACATAAACGCCTAACCAAAGGTCAACCAACCGGAACACAAGCCTACAAGAATCTTGAAAAAAATTTATCGATCGCTGCACATGCATGGGACAAAAAACACAATATCGATTGGGACAATGTGTGTATTCTAAAAACTAACATGAACAAATGGAAAGAAAGACTTATAACATAATCGATATTCATTTAAGTCACACCGGATACATGTAACAAGGGTGACTCAGTACAACTATCAACAACTTGGAATATAATTCTGAATACAAAAACATGAATGAACAAAAATAATGAACTATATATATGAGTACAAATCATAAATGTGTGAATCAAACAATTCCAACAGTGGTCTGAACACGGGGAGTAATTTTGCTCGAAATATTACCAATAAAAAAAACTTATCATTGTGTGTAAACTATTGAAATATAATTATACTTTATTTGATCTAATCCACAATGCTCAAACTTTTTACTGATATTAACTACCAGTTACTTCCAGAGATTTTAAAATGACGACGGTACCCACCAGTGTTTTCCTCTCACGGAGCAATCAGTTGGTCAAAGAAATTGTCCACAAAGGTGATGCGCAGATGGCCTACTTTATCATTACATCCACATTTGATCTATTGAATCCCTAGATGACCTGCTATCACATGGAACTCGTCATATATATATATATAACTTCCAGAAACATCAAGATAAGTCATTATCTTAGTTAGTAGACGGGTTTCCAGAATGTTGTTTTTAAACAACAGACTCCAAATGTTTATGTTCTCAGATCTGATCTTGACACTGCCATGTTGTGAACAAATTCAGCTAGAAAAATCTTACCACTTCTTTGATTTTCACCCAACAACCAAAATCTCTGTGTGACTTGAAGACATTAATTAATAAACCCCCTTGTGAGGCACACAATCACAAAATGCTCCAAAGACAGCAAAACGACTGATGCTAATCCATAGATTTAAGGTTCTATTCAATAGCCCAATACTTGAATATCAATGAGATGCACACTAGGGACTGGCCCTATTCAGATAGGTAGTTATCTTGGTTCTAGTGGAAAGTCGTGACAAGTAGGGTGCAGCAGATCGGGTGTGAGGAAAATACTCATTGAAGACATTGGTTAGAGGTGGCACAAGTTAGAATTCATGGGCCACTGGATCGGGTCACAGATGCTTAATGGTCTACGAGCTCACTATCCTTGTAACCAGAAGGTCCTGGTTTCGAACGCCTGTAGTGCTTCAGAAGATTCCTAAACTAAGACGAAACAGCTGTTCAGTACTCCCAGGTTTTCCCATGGTTTTCTAACCGATGTCAGCTCATGATGAAATCCTATAACTCAAAATTACTTCAACAAGTACCCTTTGGTTGGATAAAATGCTACCGAAAACCACAAGTACTGCTGAACAAAATTTAATGAATGAGATTCAACTGTAAGAAGCACCTTAGAAGGAAGTAGAATGTTCCACACAAGAATGACACACCAAACAAGGCTCGCAGATATTTCCAGATCAAAATGACCTTGATTCATTCGGATAAAATTATTATTATTGTATCCTTTAATTCCTAGAGGAACATAGGGCTTCAGTCGCGCGTCCTCATTACGTTCAGTTCTCTGCTAGAGTTTTCACCTGGCTCCATGTCTGCCCACACGTTTTCATCTCCTATTCACATGACCTCCTTCAAGTCACCCTCACCCTTTGACGACCAACTCGTCGCTTCCCTTTCGGGTTCCGCTCGAGCAATGGCTTGTCTAGTGATGTCACTTGATGGTTTCCTCAGAGTATGGCTAATCCATTTCCATTTCTTCCTGCCTATTTGTTTCACAATCGGTTCCTGGTTGGTTTACTCCCAGAGATCTCCGTTGCTGATCTTTCTGGCCGGCCATCTTATCTTGAGTAGTATTGAGCGAAGACAACTGTTAATGAAGGTCTATAGTTTGTTTGAGGTGCTCTTTATGACGCACCAAGTCTCTGATCCGTATAGTGAGTAGCACTGACTTCACATTGGAGTTGAAAATCCGGATCTTATTTTTGATGCTGAGTGCTGTTGACCTCCAGACAGACTTGAGAGTAGTGAAAGCTTGTCTTGCTTTTCCAATTCTTGTTTTGATATCCTCGTCAGTTCCGCCTGTTAAAATTATAGTCTTAGACAACATATGATCAGTTTATCGAATAAATACAAAGTGAAACATTACAATTCAACGTTAAAGAAGGGCGAAGACAAATAACAGAGGTCAAGTGAAAATGTGAAATGCAAAACGTTGGAACAATTATACGCAGTCTAGGGGAAAAATGGTGAATAAATTTATAGAGTTAGAACATCCGAATAAGTGTCAATATTGTGATAAGACAGTTTCAGGAGGGATTTTCCAATCAATTATTGCGTTATATTTACCTCCTAAACTAACAACGAGAAGGATGCTTCAGAAATAGCCATAGACATTCAAGGGAACTCGCCTCTTTCCCTCACAACGTCCGTATTCTCATTTAAATTGAATATTCCCATAGTTTTATTCAGAACAAAATATTTAGAGCGAACAATTGTTTTCAATAAATTCTTCTTCAGGCTCTACAATTATAAATTCACTAATTTAAGCATACAATAGCCAGTAAAGGCAAATTAGAAACATATCAGAAAGTGTATTGTGGAACAAGTATAAGATGGGATGGAACAATAGTCAGATAGTTTTTTTATATGCATGGTCAATGAGAACATGGGATAAAATAAGATGAAGTAATTTAATTTAATGATGTGTGTATATATATAAATATAGTCAACAGAAAATACAGGTTTCGAGAGTGAGTGTAATCAGGGTGTGTGAGAGACAATATGAAAATAAACCAGCGAATAGGGAGGACTAGACATAAGTTCAAGGTTGAAAATAAAGTCAGTTAGAATGATTGCAAATAATAACGATGATATGGTGTAAAATTACAAGCACTATTGGTGAATGATTGTCAAATAATAATAATGAATATAATGAAGTGGAATGAACAGGAATTTGTAAGTACGATAGTAAGTTAGAAAAGCACAACTTAAACCTAAGGTAATAAAATCATAAGAAAGGTCATGAAATCATAAAAGTCGAAAATGAACGTTTGTCAATGAAACAGAGGAATAGAAGAAGAAGAAAAGAAAAGGAAATTGTGAAAGGAATTTATAGTGTTAATGGAGGATTTGTTGGCTTTATTGTAGGCCAAGGTAAACATAGAGGTTGAACATACTTCTTCTGTATGCAAAGAGATGGTCTTCTGGTATTAATTGCAACCGCTTCAGTTACTGATAGAAGACGTAGTCGAGCTTCTCTAGATAAATTACTAGGTACGCGGTAAATAAGTGATAACGCCTGGTCAAGTTTAATTGGGTTTGGCGTATCTACCAAGTGGGCTAAGGCTGTACTATTTACACATTTGGTTACTCTTTTACTCAACCATACAGGCAAATGTTCAAGCTGGCGCATGGATAAAGCCCTATGAGTACGGCCAATGTAACTAGCTCCACATGAGCAGTTGAATTCATAGATACACATTGATGAGGCCATCTTCTCAACTAAACCAGTACTCACACAACAAGTAAAGGATAAATTACCAAGGATGTCCTAATGTCAAGTTATCCACTCCTTCTATATATATATATTTCAGACATCTGACAAAACAAGGAAACCATTTTCAACAGACCCCCCCAGACTCTGATCAACAACTGGCCATAATGAATATCAGATTGCCGACCAGAAATGACGGGATTATAGAATATTTGGCAGAAAAACAGCAATCTATAGCCCAACCAAAATGCCGAAGGCAATGAAGGTAAGCAGAGAGAAGAACTTCGCTGGAGAAACATTTGATTGACATCACACTTCAGTCGCCGAAGTGGAACTCTGACTGCAAAACGACGTGTTTCCAGTGATAAGATGCGAGAGGCATTGTGAGGAACAAATAAAAGTTTATAGAAACTAGTGGAGCCAAGTATAGAGAGGCTGTAGATGACAGGTCGACATGAAGTAACACTGCGGGATTCTGTATGCTGCCTAACAATCAGTGGAATAATAATAATAACAGTATCTCCTCAACAGTAATAGTTCTTTATCTGTTTTTTTGTCAAGAATGAAAATAAGTCAAGGATTTTGAATGAACCAAAAACAACAGTTTGTACAGAATAAGAGGGTGCAACCATTTACTTTGGCGACTTGTTATCAGCTGTTTTCAGCCTAAAGTGATCAATTAGGCCTATCTATATAACAGTATTAATATAGGAATACTTCATATAATGTAATTTGACCTGTGGCTCCAAACTGCGTCTCCCGGTAACCATCTTTACATATGTATTGATCATTTTCTACTGACTTGGATTTTAAACTTTCTGGCCACCTGATTTACTTTTTATTAGTTGGCAGATTTCGTCTATATCAACGTGTCCGTTAATTGCATTTTCGTTTCAGTACCAGGCTTCTAGGAATTCCCTGACTGCACTTTTGGTGTTTCCACTGTCTAAGATTTTGACATTAGCCCAATCAAATTGATGACCATAATTGTGTGTACGCATTGATACTGAAGAATACATATCGTGTCTTTTCACGCCTGATTTGTGTTCTTGGATTCTAATTCGAAGGGGACGCCCACTTTAGCCAATGTAATGCCTGTTGCAGTCCATACAATTTATTTTGTAAATGGTATTAAGTTTTGTCTCCTTTTTCTGTTGGATCTTTTGGTTTGCACAATATCGAATTAAGCGATTCGACTGGCTTGTGTGCTATATCTATATCAAACGGTTTCAGTATTCTAGCTGTTATTTCAGAGATATTTCTCATGTATGGTAGGATGAATTTTCTCGTGGTCTTTGATGATGGTTCCTTGTTGGTGTTTTGATCCGACTTTAAACACTTTTTGATGAAATTTTGTGGATAGCCATTCTTTTTGAAGACCGTTTATAGGTATTTTTCTTCCATTCTTTTCAACTCTTTTAAACAATGTCTGCACACAGTTTCGTTTGTGAGTAATTGGATTATTACTAGTATAGTTGAGTATTTGATCTATGTGCGTTTATTTTCTATAAACTTGTGTCTCTAAATCTCCAGTGTTGGTTCTCCTGATTAAGACATCAAAAAATGGGATTTTGTTATCTAATTCTTCTTCCCTTGTGAATTTGATGTCTTCAAATATGTTGTTTAATAATTTATGGGTATATTCTAAATCATTTCTCTTAATTATTACAAATATATAATCAACGTAACGTACCCAGATTTTCGGTTTGATTATAGGTGGAGCTATTAATTCTGATATTTGCATAACGGCTTCAGCTATTCGTCCTGATATGAGCGATCCCATTGGTGTTCTTTTTATTTGTTCATATATTTGAGTGTTGAATTAGAAGTAGGTTGTAAGGCATAATTTTAGGAGTTCTATCCAAGTTGAACATTGCGTTTTTATGTTTTCATCACTACAGAGTAATTGTTGCACAGTTTCTGCTGCTAGTTTTTGACTAATTGAAGTATATAATGCTGTGACATCAAAGGACACCATTATTTCATTGTCTTCTACTTGAATCTTTTTGATTTTCTCTAAAAGTTGGATTGACGAATTGATAGAATGGTCGCACGATTCTGTTAAGTAATTTAATTTCCTGAAAAGTTCTTTAGATAGATTATATGTTGATGTTCCTGGAAGCAAAACGATTGGTCGTAAGGGAATGTTTGGTTTGTGAAGTATTGGTCTACCATAGAATCGAGGTAAAATAGGTCCATTAGATTTCATTCGCCACTGATCTTGTTCTGTAATTTGTCCTGATTTCGTTAGTTTATCTAACGTTGTTCTGATTTTGTTATATAATGTTTGTGTAGGGTGTTTTGTCAACTGTTGATATACGTTATTATCTTTGAGTAAATCCTCTGCTTTTTGTATGCAGTCTTCTGTGTCCAGGATTACTGTTGTTTTTCCTTTATCAGCCGGTAGAATAACTACATCATTTCTATTCTTCAGTTTCTTCAATGCATTTTGCTCTTCAGTGCTAAGTTGGGAATTCTGTCTTTTCTGTTTGAGTATAGGTATGATACATTGACGTATTTATTGTTGTACTCCCTCATTTAATTTTGATAATTTGAGTGATGATTCTAAGGAAGCATAGAAATCTGTTACCGAAGCGTCACCAGTATTGTAGTTGAGTCCTTTCTGAAGAAGTTGTTCTTCTGTTTTTGATAATGGTTGTTTTGATAGATTTACTACGCAATCATTTAGAGTTTCTTCAGATGGCTGTTTGGATATCTTAACTAGCTAAGATATAGGTTGTTACGTCTGCGACATGCTCTTAATTAGATGTATTCACGAAACATGTGTCTTCTTTCTGTTCTCCCAGTGTAACTGCTATAGCAGATACATTGACACATCTGTACAGGGTTAGAGTTAACACGAAAGCAGTATCTGTAGACATTTTGATTCCACCGAAAAGCATGCTGTCACTTGAACGAGAACCAAATCAGCCGCATGACAGGTTCTGGCTAGTGAGATATTCAATCTTATATTGACTATTCCTGCAATACCGTCAACTTTTAAAATCGAAAAGGCTGAAGAACAGCATTTGTTCCACTGTGATTCGTTTGGTTTTTCAGCTGTTACATCTTCCTTACTTGTTAGCGAATTAATCAAAGTAACTATAAACTTTCGACACCATTTTCTCAGCACTGCTCTGTAATTTTCGATTCTGCCGTCAACTGACATCATGTAACATTTGCAAGTATATGAAAACTGGTACCTATGCAAACTTCATTCATTTCTCTAGACTTTACGCAGCTGATGAGAAGCAAACAAAATGAACAATGATGGTATCATCTTATTTTGCTTTCACTGCTGTTATTGCTTTATTCAGTTTCATGAAGGAGAATAATTGTACGACCATCAACAATTCACAGTGTACCGTAATAACGAGATACCTAGCATGGTGGTCACATTGCAAGCTTGACTGATAGAATTCAGTCTGCGCCGAAGATAGGACTAGACATATTACACTAGTTACTGACTATTGTCCAATCAAAAATATACAATACAGTCCTGCAGGAGATTAATCGCGAGCCTGAATAGCTCAGTGGTAAGGTCTCTGGCTGCAGGCGGCACTGGGTGACGTGAGTTCGAATATCATAGGGTTGGGACAACTCAGTAGTGTGCAGTTATGGATATGTGGATTACAAATATTTCTTTTCTGAAGAGTAATTTCAAACAGACCTCAACTAGCAGGTTTTCTTTCCAGTCCATCTTAGTTCACATAAAAGCTGCATGAAATAAGCATTAGAGGCTTTTCCGGCATTTATCTTTATTTTTTCCGCTAATGATTTAAAAGATTTTTCTAGATACGCGTTCCAATATAAGAAGCCACCTGTTTTCCTCATTTAATCGTCCAGAGCGTCGATTGTGCATGTTTTACTAACATCGAGGTGCTTATAGGATTCCGTTTGTATTCAAGAGGATGAAACGATCTGAAATGGGTGTATTAACCAACCCATGATTTCCTCCTGGATTATTACCGCCATCTTGCATTCTTGTTAGCAGAAAATCAAGGAATCATAAGGTGCGTCGGTGGCACAGTGGTAAGGATGCTCGTCGACCATGCACATGGTCCCGGGTTCGATCCCCGGCTGACGCACTCCTTTAACTCGCTAAGCCAGTAATAGGACTGGTAAAGAGGGAAGGTTGGGCATGAGGCTAGCAACCCCATCCTGTAAAATAAACACTGCTACAGAAACTTCAAGCCTCTAGCTTGAAGCCCTATGTTCCACTGGGAACGTGAAGGATTAAAAAAAGGAAAAGACACATTGGATCATAGGAATTATAAAAAAAATGGTTGCAGCGAAGAAAATTTTCTTTTCGATGATGTCATCAAGCAGGCTGTACATTCGTGTATTTTTAATAAATGGGAAGGAAAGTTCCAGAATAATTTCCTGTCAAAGGTCAGATTAATAAAATTAAAATTAGGAATTAAAGTGCAATAATTGACCGGGAGGATGGATAAAACCCAAACCAAGTGGCATCACAATTGCTGAGAAGATTGACGTATTGTGCAATTAGGGGTTAGAAATGTAGAAATAACAAAAATAGACAAGATGTTTGGATATAAATCTAGTGGGATTAAATAACTAGTGTGACGAATAATTGTTTATGCAGTTAGGGATTAAATATGTAGAAATAAGAAAATAACAAAATAGACAGGAAGTTCGGATAAGAACATATGGTAGTATAAATAGGAATAAAGAAAAAACTTTAAAACAACATGAATAGACAGAAAGTTTGGATAAGAAAGGTAATGGGATGGCTATTATTAAAAGAATTACCTGTTTATGATGACCACAGCAGGGACAAGGGTTGGACGTATTTCTTTTAGATACACAGCGTGGGTTTGAACCTTTGGATAGCTAGTGCCTCGGCTATGCTCAGTTGTCTTAATTTTACTCCCTTCGATGGGTTTGGTCGAATCTTGTAGATTATTTTGAAGGATTTTTTGAATGGCGCTAAATGATAAGGTGTTGTCTTCGTCTGTTTCATACGTGAACTCAGTTTTCGAGTATGCCATAATGAACACTTTGAGAAGGACCTCTGTATCGATTTCACGATTACGCAAGATAAAAGTGTCGTCCATGTATTTACAGCAGAATGAGAATTCATTGATTACATTATAAGTGAACGATTGTCTAATTTTATCATAAACATATTTGGCTTAGAGACGGCCAAATGGGGCAGCCCACTGCTAGGCTCTTCAGTTGACAGTAGAATTCGTAGTTAAATTGAAAATGCACATTCATCGTAAAACGGAGTAGCAGTTTCCATAGTGCTTGATGTGATATACCTACATGCATATTATTTTCTACAGAAAGTTCGTAGATGAATTCGTTGATCTCTAATAAATGAACATTAGGGAACAGGGAGGTGACATGTTAAGGAAATTAATTAACTGAAATTGACTAAGATAAACGAATTACTCAGATAAAAGTAAGTTCTCTGCTTCTAAATGATACAAATGAATATTTGCGCGTTGGAACAAATTAACTTATTGCCTTACTGAATTATTCGTTAATTGTTCAGGCGTCAAATAATTTAATTTTCTTTACTGTTGAACGAAAACATTCATGAGCGAACTGCCTACTGTGTGGAAATATACTTGATTAGTAAAATGTTTCCTTTAAGTATGATAATATTCGCATATTAACAATAGAGATATCGATGACATGCTCACTAGAGACTGGCCCTATTCAGGTAAGTACTTACCTGGGTTCAAGTAAGAAGTCATGACCAGTAAGGTGCGGTATGTCAAGTGTGAGGACAAATAGTCGCTACCGAAGACATTGGCTAGTGATCACGTTATGTCATGAATTGGCATAAGTTAGAACTCATGGGCTGGCCAATGGATCGAGTCCCAGTTGGTGAATGGTCTACGAGCCCACTATCCTTGTAACCAGAAGGTCCTGAGTTCCACTTCAATGAAGAATCTCAGACTAGGATGAAACATCCGTCAAGTACTCCCAGCTGGTTTTCCAGTGGTTCTCCAACCGATATCAGCTCATGATGAAATCCTATAACCAATCAATAAAATCTTGAAAAAACAATACTTGAATACTTGAGATATTCTCATCAGAACAATACGACCAGAAAGGATGAACATAAATCAGTGAGTGTTGTCAGAAGCGATGAAGAGATTTCATGTGAAATTTTGTATGCTATCCAGGAACAAAGAATTTCCCACCTACCAGTGTAAAACAATCTCTAATGGGTTTAAGTTGAAGGAGAAGAAACAACATCATTCACTCACCGACTTACTCACTAGATAATGCTGGTAAATCCAACTAGTGGACAAGCCCGAAATGTTGGTATAAGAATAAAACTTGTGCACTATAGTAGAGTATAATTCCATTATGCGTAAAATTTATTTTGATAAGGTCTCACAGCGTGTTATACAGGAACACGTATTGGATGTAGACTCGATGAACAAGGATTCAATAATCAAACTCTCTCGCTCTCCACCTACCTATATTACTTCTTAGAATTTTAACTCTCCCCACCCTATTGTGTGGTTGTGTGTTAATGCATGCAGTGCAATCGCTGAGCTTTCCTCTAAATTACTTATCGTCTCAGCGCCAAACATTCTAATCTTAGCTAAATTCGTATGTTCCGACAATCTGACTACACCTGAACTACTAGTTTGACCTATGTAGTTGACGTACATCACAGTCATTGCAAGGTATTTTGTTAATTATATTATTCTGTTTAATTGGGTCAACCTACAGGGTCCTTTAACCTACAGAGTGTGTCCTTGAGTCAGTTTGTAGGGGGTTTAAATGCCACCAACCTAATTCCTGCTTTATTAAGAATCCTACGTAGGGAGGGTTTCAGATGTCCCCTCCTGATATGGTATAACTGTAGATGCCTTAGATTCTCTCTCATGTAATTATATAAACGAAGTTAGAAAGTTGTGTGAGTAGTACCTTGATATGATTACGAGCACTGATAAATTGTTCTCGAAACGTCATCAGTAAATATTACTGTATAACACGCTTTATACAGTGACACTTCATCAAAGTAAATTATACCCATAATGGAAGCCCCGAGTGTGGCGGGATAATTGTTCAGCGAATTCCTTCTGAACAAGTGAATTACAATATTTATATTAATTTAGATATTTCAACTGCCTTTGTAATTATACGCCATTTTTCTTCCAGACTGTATATTATTGCTCTGATGTTTGCGTACCATCTGTTGACATAATACATCTTCATTTTTCTGTGTTCCTGTTCAGTCTCCAATTTTAATATTTCTCCTTAAGGCTATGTGTTGCATTGGTGATGTAGTATTTTATGATTGCGTTGGAATTAGTCTCTTTGCGGGAATTGTCAGTGTGTGATTCTTGCAGACAGATGCTTTGGTCTCATCTCTTACAGGCAAATCTCGGTTTACCTTATTTCGTTCTACAGTACTTGTTTTTTACCAGAAAATTATCTCGCCTTTTCAGCTGCCTAACATCATTTTCACAGTAATTGTGAGTTTTTAAATGTCATTCTTGATGAGTAGAACCGTTGGTTTTACGTCAAACAACCATCGTTTTACCATCTTTCGAGCGTTTTATAACTATGCCTCTATCTAGCCTGTTTTGGTCAGGTATACACTAGAACGGTAGGATCAGTTTCCTGAATTTTATGCTACAACGAGTCGGCGCTAGTCATTATGCCAAATTTAGAGAATTCGTCCTCCATCAGATTTCTTCGCTGGTCATCATTTAACAGATTAATTCAAATTATTCCTCAAACACCATCGAAGCATTTACACTCAGTGCCAAAATGTAAACAGAGAAGTATATAACAGAGTATAACTCTACCACATTGAGTGACGCGGGTTCGAACCTCAGAAGGGACATGAGTTCCTTCAAGGTTGCAGATACGCCTTACTGATGAGTGCCAACTAACACGAAACCCAGGTCCAAGGCTTCCTGCCGATTGCCTCCGACCCTCTAATATCATCAAACCAATGTGCACCGTGATGGCGAGCTACCTAGAATGGTGGCCACGCTGCAGACCTGACTGATAGAATTCAGTCTGCACCAAAGAGAGGACTAGATACGTCACACTAGTTACTAGTGTCCAATCAGAGTATAACTCTATTATGGATAAGATTTTATTTTGATAAGTCACACACTGTTACACAGTTATATTAACTGATGACGTTTTGATCTCAAACTATTGCCGCTCATAATCATATCAAGTTATTCACACAACGTTTTTCTTCATTTATATAAATGAGTGGAATTCATTAGACATTTGAATAAAAATCGATATAAGATAATGTACATTCAGAAATAATAATACGGATAATGGAGTCATCGGCAGTACTCATGCATTGAGGTTTCAACGCAGAACTTTTCAGTTACATGGAAAGCTAACAGACCATTTAACCGTTGGAATGATCTTGTGGTTACACCGAATTCTTGCCATTCTTCCTTCCGTATACTCCCTTTAAAAACAGTTTTTTCTTACGATTATTTTGTATCTTATTTGAGAATTTATTATTTGAGGCGACGTGAACTGCCTCAATCTTTTTCAAAACTGTTCCTCTTAGAATTCAGTATGATTTATTAAATTAAAAATTAAATAAGGATATAATAAGTTGGAAAACTTGTCATAAATCGAAATTACATAAAATTATGTAAATGTAAGAAATACTGAGTGTCGTTTTGAAGGACATCAGAGGGAGAAGAACAAGAAGTTCAGCAAAGATGGCAATCTTTTCGGCGATTTTATTCTCAAAAGCAGCTGTACAATCGCATTTATATAGATTAGTTTAAATGGGTACAATTATTATTCCTGTAATTCCATATAGTAATGAAGGTGATAATAATTTCCAACTTGATATGAATGTTTGAAGGTACAAATACACATTAAAAGGGGTTTAGAGACAAAATTGCATAGGATGATAAAACAGTTAAAACGTATGCAAACATTAATATTTGATAACTGGAGAAATAATTTTAAAGGTGAATAAAAAGTGATAATTATTTTCAACTTGATATGAATCACAAGACGCTTAGAAACAAAATTTACGCAGGGATTGAACGAATTACAGGTGTGAACAAAATGAGCATAGAAACAAATTGGAATCAAAATTTTTCAACTTGAAATGTAAGTTAGGAGGTGTGAACCTAGATTACAAGAGGCATAGGAACAAAATTATGCAGGATTAGAATATAACTGTAAAATCGTTATTCTAAACGGATTACAAGTGTGATCAGGACGAGCATGGGAACAAACTTAAAATAACTGATTTTATAACAAAAAAGTAGGATGAATTGAATGAAGGTAAAGAGAGAAGATTACACACACAGATAACAAAACAAAAAAACTGAAGGCTAATAGAATATACCGAACTGGATCCACGGTAGTTGTACAGGATGAACTAGTTTTTTTGAACACACAGCCACGGATTTTCGACGCATATGGCGGGAGATTCCGCAGTACAACAAATTCGGAAACACACTGACTTTGGTAGATTTTTGTTTAGTTTGTACATGACTCTGAATGATGTGTCAGTTGAGATGTTGTGACAGACATTGACGAGGTGTTCAGCTGTGGTGCTTCTGATTGAACCAATGTCTCCTCTTTGCAGCAATGCTGGATGATGTTCTCTAACACTTTTTGCTACTACCCGCATAGAACGACCTATGTACCTAGGTGCGCAAGAGCAGGTGAGCTGATATATTCACATAGAAGTGGTCATATGCGGAAGTCTGTCCTTCGCGTTGTTCCAAAACAGTGGGCGGCTAAAGAATATCACTCTGAGAGTTGTTGCAAGGAAAGTCTTCTTGAGGGGAATGGAGATTCTCTTTTTAAGAATATCTGCTCCTAGGTCTCCCCTGAATTCAAGATTCAAGTAAAGTTTTTCTTTGGCACTGAAGTGCATTCCCCTCCTTTTGGCTTTGGTTTCATGTTCTTCTTCACGAAACGCGGTGGGTATCCATTTTGAACCAGGATGACTTTCAGAAATAGGAGCTCTTCTTCTAAACAGTCATCAATACAAAATGTTTTAGGGATTCTCTTCTAGAGAAGGAAGATATGGTTGTGAAGTAGAATTCATCGGAAAGGATTGACAATGGTGCGGTCTAGTGATGAGCCCTAAATTAGGACAAAATAGCGATTCAGTGTTCTCAGATTATCAGTTGGCTTTTCGGCTGTTAAGGAGGTCTACTATGATACAATTTATTTTACACAGAAATTCAATAATAGATTAACACACTAACAATTATATTACTTAACTCAAGTGGCTTGAAGTTTGATTTTTTCAAAATGCATTCCAATTCGTTATTAATTTCTTTTTGAGACAATAGACATGTATGAGTCCGATATCAAACAAGTATTTTGAAGGTAGAGTGGACAGTGTATGAGGTTGCTAAGAGACAAGTGAGTGGAGTTGAACAGTAATCCCAGAAGAATTCAGCTAACTGGTATGATTTATGCACAGGCAAAGTGACAGGCTTTCAGTATCTGTCTAACTGAAGATGAGTATTAGTTAATTTTATTATTATTGTTCCCTAGGGTTCCTAGTGGAACATAGGGCTTCAACTACACGTCTCCACTTGCTTCTGTCTTCTGCTGTACTTTTCACCTGCATCCATGTTAATCCAAACTGTTTCATCTCCTCCTCACACGATCTCCTCCATGTCACACTTGGACGTACCACTCGCCGCTTCGCTCTCGGGTTCCACTCGAGCACTGGCCTGACGCGCGATGTCACCCAGCTTCCTCCTCAGCGAGTGTCAAATCCATCTCCACTCTCTCCTGCATATTTGTTGGGCGATTGGTTCTTGTTTTGTTTTTTCCCATAGAATCTTGATGTTGATTCTTTCCGGCCATCTGATCTTGAGTATAGAGCGAAGACAGTTGTTGATGAAGGTCTGCAACAGGCTGTTGGAAATATTCTTTGTGACACACTGGCCAAGTTTCTGATCCGTGTAGAAGAACTGACTTGACGTTTGTACTGAAAATCCGAATTTTGTGGTTGATTTTGAGTGATGAAGATTTCCGCAATTAATTAATGGTTTGGCTTTATTTGCGCTGCAAGTATTGTCTGCGGCAATTTAATGAACTCATATTCATTGTGGACATGATTTGTAGGTTGATGTTATTGTAGTCAGTTCATTCGTCACATCACATCCGTTTGGTCAAAATAACTTGAGAGATTTCAGACACAACTTCCTTTACCTACCCGCACATCATTTCTTTTCTATTTTTAAATACCCTATTCTTGTTGATATCATTTTTTGAACCTTAAAAGAAGGGTTGCTGAACAAAGAAAATGCTTCTTTTCAATAACCTGCTCTTCATCAGGTTCTACAGTTGTAAATACATTATAATGAATGAATGAATTAGTGCCATGAACAACATTAATGTTGTTTAAATAACATCAAATCAATAATAATATCAATGGATTATACTTCGATATCATTAAAATAACAATGCACTCAATACCAGAGAAATTAGGAAAAATAATCCTAATAATACAGAAGCCATCAGTTTATAGTCTCCACTGAAATCCAAGGAAGTAGAAGTGGCTGGCTGCAGCTGTTTTTGTTCGGTGCTGAGAGCAACGGTTATTTCGGGCGAATCGTGATAGCCTCTACTGTTTCCACTATTTGGTACCCGGTAGATGATAAAGAACGATTCTCAAAGCTAGCTGGCTATGTGTTCGATTTGAACAAGATGGTCTAATATCGAACTGTTGATGAATTTTACCACATCTTTACTTAGCCATAATGACACATGCTCCCGAGCACTAAAAATTAAGTTCCTAGAGCAACGGCCAATATAACTTGCTCTTGAAGCTCTGTTTAATCGGCGTCGGTGACACAGTGGTTAGGACTCTTGCCGACTATGCACATGGTCCGAGGCTCGATACCGTGCCAACGCACACCTGATATCTATGGTCGGCCTGCAAAATTTGGACTACCGATATCATATGCTGAAAATTCCATACTTGTACTGAAAATACGGTGTAGTATCAAGCTGTAATCAAAATATAAAAAAATAAAAATAATACAGTTGTAAGTGGGTAGTATAGTCTAAGCATTTTATCTTTCAATCGTGGAATAACCACTAGTCGTGTAGAAAATAAGACGTGTTGTTTACCAGTATTAAAAGTTCCTTGAATAGATTTTCATAACGCTTTAGTAATTATTTCGCCACTCGGCACGTCACCCTTGAATTGCAATCTTATATCTAAAGGCTTCTTATTTACAGATGGAGAATAGTCCTTTTCTGCTTTATTGGCCATGTGTTTCTTGGTGAACGTTTCTGGATAATTATCTGCAGTTATCGTGTCCTATACAGTCCTTAGTTTACCTTCAGGTACCTCTACTGAGCATATCGGTCTAACCCTGCGGCTGAGAGTCCTTACCAAACTTCTTTTTGTACTCGAGAGGAAGCGAGCTATGAAAATATGTATATTGTCATATCCATGTGCAATTCCTATGAAAATTTCCTTTTAGACTATCATCTGGTTTTCCTGTAAGAAGGATATCTAGGAAGTCAATAAAATTTCAAGATTCCTCTTCGTATTTGAATTTCATAGTGGAGAATGTACTTCATTGAATTGAGTTATTATGGCTGGTGGCTGGCTATTTAGACCAGTAAATGACCTCTCAAACAAATAAGGAACTCTTCTTTTTAACAGATGCCTCAAGCATCTTTTTCTCCAGATATACCTTGAATGTACATTAACAATATTTATAGATAGTTTTGCTTCGGGTAAGGTGGCTTGAAACTCGCCTAGATTACTAGGTCACTAGTATTCTAGCCGGTCCCAAGCCCGGATAAAGAGGGAGGGTTAGGGCGTGGTGCTAGCAACTCCACCCCCAAAACTTAACCAAATTGCTACTAAAACTTCAACGCACAAATATATTCAAAATTCTAAAATTACAAATAGTGACCTTATTTTTCGCTGGAATCGGGGAAGTGAAATGACGCGGGCTGGTGAAAGCCTTCGGGAAGCCAGCCAGCCGATGTGCCTTCTTTTGATGAAAGCAAAAATAAGGATGGGGACGTGGAATGTTCGTACAATGTACGAAGCTGGGAAAGCTGCTCAGGTAGCCGCAGAAATGAGGAGGTATAAAATAGAAGTGTAGGGAATCTGCGACAGCAGATGGAACGGATGCGGAAGGTGCCAACTACGAACTAGAGAGACAATAATCTACTCCGGTCACCCAGAGGACAATCACGAGCACACCGAGGGAGTAGCCATCATGATGTCACCAACAGCGGCTAAAGCGCTCATGCAGTGGGAACCAATCTCCTCCAGGATAATGACAGCCAGGTTCAACTCAAAAGGAAAAAAGGTTACAATCATTCAGTGCTACGCGCCTACAAACGCCTCAGAACATGAGAAGAAGGAGGATTTCTACAGTCAACTACAAACAGTAATGGACAACGTCCCAAAGAGCGATATCAAAATCCTGATGGGCGACATGAATGCGAAACTGGGAGGAGACAATACAGGAAGAGAACTCACCATGGGTCGTGAGGCTCTCGGTGAAATGAACGAAAATGGTGAACTCTTCTCAGACTTCTGCGCCTTCAATGATTTGGTGATTGGTGGCAGTGTGTTCAAACACAGGGATATACACAAGGCAACATGGATTTCACCAGATGGACACACCGAAAACCAGATAGACTTCACTTCAATCTCAAGGAAGTGGAGACGGAGCCTACTGGACACAAGATCGAGGAGAGGAGCAGATGTGGGTTCAGACCACTATCTAGTACAAGGGACTTTCAAGGTGAAGCTGAAAGCCTCGAGGATACCTGGGGATAGGCCACCATGCAAGTTCAACACTCACAAACTGAAGGACACAATCACACAGGACATTTTCACTGCAACTGTCAGAGCAAAGCAGGAAACATTACGTGGCACCACTGAGGAATCATCCGTGGAAGACCATTGTAACTCTCTGAAGGTGATTTTCAACGAAACGTAATCAACGGTTTTAGGAAGAAAGAAGAAACAAGACAAGGAATGGCTCTCAACAGACACTTGGAAGCTAATAGAGGAGAGGAGAATGGTGAAAGAGAAAATGATTCAATGCAAAGACGAACAAGAGAAAGAGATTCTAAGCTCAACTTACACAGCACTGGACAAAGAAGTGAAGAAGAGTGCCAGGAAGGACAAAAGACAATTCTACGACAACCTGGCTACTGAAGCTGAGAAGGCAGCAGGCAAAAGGGACCTGAGGACACTATATCAGATAACCAAGTCTCTATCTGGGAAGAGATCAACACAAGTGAAACCTATAAAAGACAGCCAAGGGAACCCAATTACCAAAGAAGAAAGACAGATTAAACAATGGGCGGACCACTTCAAAGGACTCTTGAACCGACCACCACCTACAACCCGTCCAGTAATACCAACAACAGCACGTACACAACTGCAAGTTGACACCAATCCTCCAACGAAAACTGAAGTCATGAATGCAATCAGGCTTCTGAAAGCTGGAAAAGCAGCTGGACCAGATGGAATACCCCCGGAAGCACTGAAAGCGGACCCAGAAACGACAGCAGATATGCTGACTCCATTATTGCAAAAGATCTGGAAAGAGGGAAAGGTGCCTACTGACTGGAGGAAAGGTTACCTCGTGAAACTACAAAAGAAGGGCGACCTGGGACTCTGCAAGAACTGGCGAGGAATCATGCTCCTGTCGACGCCAAGTAAAATCCTGAGTCGCATCATCCTGGAGAGAATCAAGGACGCGCTGGATACAGAACTCCGACCAGAACAAGCTGGATTCAGGAAAGGCAAATCATGTTCTGACCAAATTGCAACTCTACGCATTATCATCGAACAAAGCATGGAATGGCAATCAAACCTCTACCTCAACTTTATAGACTTTGAGAAGGCCTTCAACAGCGTTGACCGCGAAGTAATTTGGAAACTACTCGAGTACTACGGCGTACCGCAAATATTCATCAACCTTATTCAACAACTGTACGACAACGGCACATGTCAAGTGATCCACAACGGAAAACTCAGCGAAGCGTTTGGAGTAAACACAGGAGTCAGACAAGGGTGCTTATTATCACCAATGATATTCTTAATTGTGGTGGACTGGATTATGCGTCAGACAGTGGGAAACGAGAAGACAGGGATATCCTGGACCGACGTGAAGAACCTAGAAGACCTGGATTTTGCGGATGATTTATGTTTGATGTCACACAAAATCGAAGACTTACAAGCAAAAACCGACAAACTGGTCGAAGAAGCAGCAAAGACAGGACTGCAGGTGAACATAGACAAGACGGAGGTTATGAAAATAACCAAACAACAACAGCAGCAACATCCAGTGCCAATCACCATCAACGGGAGGGATTTGAAAGAGGTTACTTCTTTCACTTATCTGGGGAGCATTGTCTCAACCACAGGAGGAACGGACGAGGATGTCAAATCAAGAATCGGGAAGGCGAGAAACACATTCATCCACCTGAAACCAATCTGGAAATCTTCGTCACTCAGCATCAACAACAAAGTGATTCGGATTTTCAATACAAACGTCAAGTCAGTCAGTTCTTCTATACGGATCAGAAACTTGGCGGGTCACCAAGAATATTTTCAACAGGTTGCAGACCTTTATCAACAACTGTCTTCGCTCCATACTGAAGATCAGATGGCCAGAAAGAATCACAAACAAGAAGCTATGGGAACAAACGAAACAGGAACCAATCGCCCAACAAATATGCAGGAGGAAGTGGAGATGGATTGGACACTCGCTGAGAAGGCCGCTGGGTGACATCGCGCGTCAGGCCAGTGCTCGAGTGGAACCCGAAAGGGAATCGGCGAGTGGGACGTCGAAGGGTGACATGGAGGAGATCGTGTGAGGAGGAGATGAAACAGTATGGAATAACATGGACGCAAGTGAAAAGTACAGCAGAAGACAGAAGCAAGTGGAGACGTGCAGTTGAAGCCCTATGTTCCAATAGGAACCCAAGGGAACAATAATAATAATAATAAGGTGGCTTGGCCAAAGAGTTTCTCCTCTTAATCCACTCGCAGATAACTTTTTTGTCACTGGTCTGGAAACTATCGTCTCTTGAAATGGTTATACTAAACAAAGTAAAAGTCACTGACATTGACTTGACAACTTCATAATTTGTGTTGAAAATTAGACTTCAACAGTAGTCACATGGAATGTTATCAGCTGCATACATATTTTGATAAAATTCACTGTGAAAAAGAATCAAATCTGATTTTTCAGTTTCTTAACCACTGGTCAGGACTTCGACAATCTTTTAAGCAGATACGTATATTACAAAGTGAATTAAAGTTTGTTCACGGTGCCTTATTAAAAAATGAAATTACTGGTGGAAAAATGAGAGAATCACCGCCATCGCCAATAGTTACTATTGTTGCTAAGAGGAACTGCTACCTGAACTTTAGTTCGAAAGTTACATAATGAAGTGAAAATTCCTAAAAAACTTTATTCTCAAGTGTCTCAAAATGTCACTTCATACAAATATTCTGAGAATCATATTCTTTGCTGTAGGGTGTGACCTAGTGATAGCCTAAGGACAAAGTATCTACTGTAGGTATCCGAATATGCATTCTTTTTTCATTTTACCTGTTCCTGTGGTCTGTAAGCGTATTTCTAAACACCGTCGAAACTGGCTAGCCAGAAGGAGTGAGGAAACGACCGATATCTCAGCGCGAGTGTCGATTTACATAATAGTGAATGAATGAATGAAGGAATTAGTGTTATTAACAACATTAATGCTGTTTAAATTAACATTGAATCAATAATAATATCAATGCATTACACTTCTATTACATCAACGTAACAATATACACTGAATATCAGAAAAATTAGGAAAGACATTACTAAAAATTCATGAATTTATAGTTTTCCCCTAAGACCGGGGCAGTAGAAGTGGCTGGCTGGAGCTGTTTCTTCTGCATACAGAGCGCCGATTGATTTTTGGGCGAACCTTGATTGCCTCTGAGGTTTGGAGTATATGGTACATGGATCATTTTTGGCAATTCGTTTGGTACCCGATAGATGATGATGGAGGTGGATTCTTCAGTGCTAGGTGGCTTTGTGGCTGCTTTGGACAAAGTGGTCTTAAATTGAACTGCTGATGGTTTCTGTTACACTTCTATTTAGCCTCATCAGGCTGGTAGGTGTTCCTGAGAATGAAAAATCAAGTTTCTAGAGCAACGTCCAGTATAACTTACTCCAACATAAGCACAGTTGAATTGGTAGATATAACTAGGAGTGGCTAGTCTAGTTTAGGTACTTCATCTTTCAACTGAGGAATCACTAACGGAAGTATGGGAAATATGATTTCTAGTTTACGAGCATTAAAAGTTCCTTGAACAGATTTTCTCAGCTTGCCAATAATTATTTCACTAGTTGCATCGTCTTTGAATTGCAGTCATATTTACCAATGGAGAATAGTCCTTTTCTGCTTTCTTGGTCATGTTTTTCTTGATGAACATTTCTCGACACATATTTTCAATTAGGATGTCATTGAGAATCCTTAGTTCATTTTCAGGTACCTCTTCTAAGCATATAGCTCTAACACCATGTAGCTGAGGGACCTTACTAAATCTCTTTTATCCTGGAGAGGAAGGAAGCTATGTAACTGTGAATACTGTCTTGTCCATGTGCTTTTCCTATGCAAATTTTTCTTTGTACTACCATCTGGTCTTCTTGTAGGGAAGATACGTAAGAGGGCAATTAATTCTATTTTGGGATTTCTCTTCTTAGATGAATTTCATAATAAAATAATCAGATATGATTATGATTTTATGAATTTCTCCCATATTTCGCGTCAATATTTCACGTATGACTCATCCTTATTCTGGATAATTAGTGTGCACTTTAGGTAAGGCATCTACTGTATTTCTTTTAGTTCAATGTTAGTTTCCTTTAATTCCTGGAGGAGCATGGGGCTTCAGCCGCACGTCTGCATTGCGTTAGGTTCTATGCTAGAGTTTTCACCTGGCTGCATGTCTGCCCACATGTTTTCATCTCCTCTTCACATGACCTTCTTCAAGTCACCCTCACGCTTGCACGACCAACTCGCCGCTTCCCTTTCGGGCTCCACTCAAGCACTGGCTTGTCTAGTGATGTTACTTGATGGTTTCCTCAGAGTATGGCCAATCCATCTCCATTTCTTCCTGCCTATTTGTTCCACAATCGGTTCCTGGTTGCTTCGCTCTCAGAGATCTCTGTTGCTGATCTTTTCTGGCCATCTGATCTTGATTATTGAGCGAAGACAACTTAAGGTCTTTACTTGATGAATGAAGGTTAATGAAGGTTTACTTAATTACCTGTTAAGCTTTAAGATGGCTTCCTAGGACGTTTCATTACGAAATACATGAAATCTTAGCAACTTAAACTACCCACACTTTCTGCTCCCAAGAAGTGCCCCTTTTTCACTTTTCGATTCAGCAAAGGCTCATCGGCAGAATTACTGAGAAACCAACTTCGCAGTCGATTTTTTTGACTATCACTTTCTACAAAATCAATGATATGCATATATGTGAAGGATAAGCGACCACTGTTTGACCCGCCACATCAATGAGCATCTATCAAATCACCTGCTCGTGTGGAGCTAGATATGTCAATAATACCCAGTATTTGCTGTCAAAACTTATCATAGAACACTTACTTACCTTCATGGTTTTATAGAGGACGAAAAGGATACACTGCCGTAGATCTATACTGGAGCACCTGGTGGAATCTGAATAACAAGCTTACCCACAGAGGAACCTCAAAGTTCTCAATAGAGTATGTAGGAATCTCGCTTAAGTAGTACGAATCAAACCTCATCAAACACACCGAAAGCAATGGATTGCATTTTTACTCCTTATTACCACCGATGTTAACTTGACCCTCGTTCACACTTTAGTTGAATTCTACTCAGTTATATAATTTTAGTTTCTACAGAATTACCGCTTTCTACATGCCGTAATTCCAATAACGCACCTTTGGAAAGATTCTTTTTGTTGTTAAAAAAATTAACAATATGTATGCGGTTACTTCATTCACTTATCTAGGTAGCATTGTCTCAACTACAGGAGGAACGGACGAGGATGTCAAATCAAGAATCGGGAAGGTGAGAAACACATTCATCAACCTGAAACCAATCTGGAAATCTTCCACTGTCACTCAGCATCAACAACAAAGTGATTCGGATTTTCAATACAAACGTCAAGTCAGTCAGTTCTTCTATACGGATCAGAAACTTGGCGAATTACAAAGAATACTTCAAACAGCCTGTTGCAGTCCTTTACACAAACTGCCTTCGTTCTATACTGAGGATCAGATGGCCGGAAATAATCACCAACAAAAAACTACGGGAACAAGCAAAACAAGAACCAATCGCCCAACAAATATGCAGGAGGAAGTGGAGATGGATTGGACACTCGCTGAGAAGGCCGCTGGGTGACATCGCGCGTCAGGCCAGTGCTCGAGTGGAACCCGAAAGGGAATCGGCGAGTGGGACGTCCAAGGGCGACATGAAGGAGATCGTGTGAGGAGGAGCTGAAGCAGTATGGACTAACATGGATGCAAGTGAAAAGTACAGCAAAAGACAGAAGCAAGTGGAGACGTGCAGTTGAAGCCCTATGTTCCACTAGGAACACAAGGGAAGTACAATATAATAAAGTAATAATGTAAGTGGTTGAATCGTTTAAGAATGATATCGCCGAGAACAGTAACTCTTCGCTGGACGCTTTTTAATGTGCCCCAATGGACAAAGAACGTCATGACTAGAAATGACCAACTTCCTTACTTCTACCCATTTATCCCCACGAATACGCGACAGATATTCCCCATTACTTTTACAAAAACGACTTTATTCTACGAAGAACTAGCTAGTAAAATGAAGACGGTCGAAGGCGAAAACATGAAGTTGATACTAGAGATTTATTTTACTATAATAAATTTTCGAACAGACTGGGTTTATACCAGCCACTTTGATATGAAGTGCAATCTTTTTAGAGAAAAAGGAATAAATATATATATGCATGTATATGTAGTTTCCTCTATTTGAATTTCTCCACTGTTAAGAAATAAATCACATTTATTTTTACGAATTGATGATGGATTGATAGCAGTTAGAGAACCATTGAAAACCCACCAGTACTAGAGTACTGGACAGTCTAGTTTGAGGATCATAGGCAGGACGCACCCACTGGGCTTCGAACCCTGGTTTTCAGTGGTTATCTAAATGCTGTCAATCCATGGTCACACTCGTTAAAAAGAAATCTAATCCTTACAAACCAACCCATGAAAACATCATATTTAACCGAAAGAATGACCTCAGAAAATACAATGTTCACAAAAATGGATTCGCAATCACAAGAGCTTAAGTTTCATCACTTTATTGAGTTATGTACACATATTATAACGCCATGATCAAGTTATCTAAATGACAGGGCGTCTATCGACGAGTGAATTTTTTCATTGATTTATTTCTCAAGCCGTACAACTTTTACATCTATTAGACTGAGTTCCAGTGACTTAGTGTTCAATGAGTTCGCCTTGTAACCAGAATGACCTGGATTAGAACCCTGGTGGTGGTTGCGTACTGATGAAGAATCCAAAATAAGGACGAAACAGCTGTTCTCTACTCCCAGTTTTTCCAGTGGTTCTCTAACCTATGTCAGCTCATGATGAAATCAAGAAATCAATCGAAGCAAATTCCTGAAAACTAACACTTGAATGTTATCTATGCATAACGGGAGAAGAAAAGAAACTTAGTAATGAAATGTTTTATCAGGAATTTCATATGCACATAATACGGAAATTATGTATACTTCATACTGAAATCGTTATTTGCACAGGTCTTCCGTGTTGTGCTACTTCTACCGCCTACGCATCGTGTTTTCTGTCTTCTTTTCGCGTCTCTCATGGTTTCCTGAAATACTGGGTGATTTCCTATATTTGATGTTAAATCTACCCTTTCTCTTCTTCTTATTTTGGTACCGATGAACATCTCTCTATATACTACTGATAAATCTCTTTAGTACCACTCGCCATATGTATAGTAGATTTGTGAAAAAGGTTTGGAAAACACCTGAGTATTGCAGTAAGCTTAAATAGAGTAAAAACTAAGAACAAACAAGACGGGATTAAGTAGAGGAAAACAAAGATGTTAGATAAAAGCTAAGATGAACAACATAAAGAGTCGATTTTAAAAGGGTATATTAAAGGAAGTTGCGGAAGTTCTCCGGTATTCAGAGAAGAAGTTTAATCCATAGGGCTTTAGGAACATTCCTATGTATTTTGTAACTAACTCAGAATTTGGCTTCCAAGCATTTTTTTGTATTCAGAATCGATCTGGTGTTCGAGAATACAGCAGCAAGAGATTTCATAACTTCCTTGTAGAGCCATGAGGGTAAATGTTTAAATACCGAAACATGTAATTTACTGAGATATGAAGGCCACTGAAAACTGTTTGAATACAGGCAGTTACTAGGAGTTCTATTAGGCAGTCAAAACCAGTGGAGTCGACCAAGTCAATTAAGCGAACACTTACTCAGATATGACACTGACCAGTGGCTTGTCTAAATACTACGAAATGACAGAAATTGGAATTAATAGGCGATTAGATTCTGTACAAGTTGGTGAATAGTGTACCAGATCACCCTGTAACCGGATAATCGTAGGAATCAACCGTGCTAGGTGAGTATACCTGAAGAGTCTCAAACTAGGACTAAACACCAATCCAACAATCTATGCCGGGGTCCCTGTTGTTCTCAAACTGGGACCAGCTCGTGATCAGACCTGCAAACTCGCACAACTAATATTTTCAATGTCTTTCTGGACTAAATATCTTCATCGCAAATATTAAAATGAAGTCAGTTTTCGAGAGTCCCCTGTGAATAATAGTTTGTTTTGTTGAGTAACTACAGCCAGAAGAAATAAAAGAAAATATAGCCCATTGATAAAAACACAAATATTGGTTATTAATTTTTATAATATCAGAGATAGAAGAGAGATATATCCATGGTTAGTTATTGTTATAGGGAACTCCATCAAAAACTTTCTTCTCAATACACTTGGTGAATGTTTACTTTGAAACATTAAATATCGATACAGGGAGAAAAAGTCAAAAAATAAAAGAACACATAAAACCGCTTTTTTGGTGAAGAACAGAGCAATTAAACTCTCCTCCTTCCCCATTCGAAGATAAATTCTTCACGTACTCTTTATAAGAGCATTTTTGTCTAAATTTTAAGAGGAGTATGCAAGAAATCGTTATTTGAAAAAAAATGAGCATCTAATGGGATGTTTGTCAAGTGATATTTTACCCCAGGCGAATAACGGGATGCATATACGGAGAAACGTTTCACTCAACAAATCGGTATTATTATTATTCCCTTGGATTCTGAGTGGACTTCAACAACACATCTTCACTTTGTTCTATGCTCTGCAATCCTCCTTGGCTTGGTCCAGGAATGCCCATAATCAACCATCCTCCTTCAAACAATCTCCTCCATGCCACTGTCGGATTAACGCCTAACTCATCGTTTCCAACCCAACAACATTCCACTCGAGCAATGACTTGCATTGCACGCAGTGTTATTCGACGGTCTCCTCAGCGTGCGCTTAATCCATCTCCATTTTTTTCGAATATTTGTTGAGCAATCAGCTATTGGTCAGTTTGTTCCCACAGTTTCCTGTGTTGCTTATTTTTTCTGGTCATTTAACCTTCATTGTAGAGCCAGTGTCAGCAGGTGCTGATAAAAGCCCGTACGTAACCCAATGGAAATGCTTTTCACGACTTGTCAAACTTCTGACCCGTATAGCAATACTGATTCGCCTTACATTTGTATTGAAAACCCGAATCTTGTTCTTTCTGATGTAGATGAGTGTAGAAGATTTCCAAACTGAATTTAAAGTTATAAAGGTGTAGCTTGTCTTTCCAGTTTTGGCTGGTGTTGACATCTTTATCCGTTCCGCCTGTGGTTGAAACAAAGCATCCTGCATAGGTGAAGAAAGAGACCTCTTTCAAGTTTCTACAGCTGATAGGTGATTGGCACTGTTTGTTGATATTGTTGATGTTGGTTGCTTATCTTCATTACCTCCATCTTCTCTATGTTCACCTGGAGTCGTATCTTCGCCGCCTGCTCCTTTCGCCAGTTCGTTGGTTTTCGCCCGTCAGCAGGTCTTTGAGTTTGTGTGACAGTAAACATAAATCACACACACGCAAAATCCAGATCTCCTAGAGTCCTCTTATCGAATTAGCGTGTTCCTGCTTTCTCACTCTCCATAGTCCGACGCATAATCTAGTCCACCACAATTAGGAAGATCCTCTTAGGTGGTAGGAATGAGGCAGCCTTGTGTCACCCCTGCATTAACTTCGAATGCTTCACTGAGTTTTCTTTTGTGGAACACCTGGCCGGTGGCATTACCATATAAACATTTATGATGTCCGTAAAGATTTAGGGAAAAATTGTCCAATAACCTTCCAAATTCTATGAAGTAGATTGAGATAGAGGTCTAACTACTATTCTATGCGTCGAGTTGTAATTTGATCAGCACATGATTCGTCTTACCTTAATCCAGCTTGTTTTAGTCGGTGGGACGGAGTTCTGTATCATATGCATCTTTTCCTTTACAACGGACGAGGCATTTTAGTATTTTGCTAGGCGTGGACAAGAGCATTATTCCACGCCACTTCTCTCGGAGGCCTAATTCACCATTATTTGGTAACTTGACAAATTAGTCTTTCTTCCAATTGGTATCCATTCAGCAGATCTGCGTTTATCATTTTCTAGTCGTGGAATGATAGGGACTTACACCAAAGATAAGCTAGAAATTCTTCGTGAATTCGTCTGCTCCTGTGCAGAGTCATATATGCGGCGTACTACTTGACAGCGTAGCCAACGCGTCACTAAACATCTCGCATCTTCGTTTGATGAAAGACAGGCATGACTATTCGGAGAGCTGTTTTGTCGCATCCGGTCAGCACTAGCCACTGGGTGAGCAAGACGATGGCATCACAAAGAATCTTTTCAATAGTTTCTGTATTCATCTACTGCACATATTTGAGGTAACTGGTGTTGGAGGTATTTAGTCGAAACTATTCATTCGGAAGACGATCGTACGAATAATACTCCCCACTTAGTCAGGGTACATCAAATCAACTGTCAATTTTCTAGTGTCTTACTGTATCTTTGTCGAAACTTAGTTTATTTACTTTTCTTACTGTGTAGCGTTACGTAATCGTATTATTGGTTTTCTAGGCAGTATTCTGTTAGAGAAGGGTTGCTTGAATAAGCAGCCCCAATAGACTGACTGTTGACTGAAATTTCAGCACGGATATAGATTATTCGTACGTCATCTTTGACGTAGAAGTGATATCCGGTTGCCAGTCAAAGGGCATGTGCAGCAATTTACTTAGTCCCTTTCTTCCAACTGTGGGAAATGTCTGTTGTGAGAGGAAGATGTCTAATGGCTGGATATCCTTGACCATAGGTATCTGCATTCTACCTCTTATCCGAAGGGGTAGAATAGTGAAGTTGAGAGTAGAGTGTTAGGTAAATAAGGAGAAGCTAAATCAATTGAGATGGTTAGGAAGCCCATTAAGCAAGCTAAATCATCGTCTCCTGCTTCAAGAAATGTTAACAGACATAACACTAGGTTGGACAAGGATCAAGGGTGGCCAAAATCAAAACCTGTCGTAATTCCTTGAAGTCTCTGATCGTCAGTTTGAACCATGTACAGTGATTTCTGCTGTGCCTCTGAAGTCCTTGAAAATCTTCTAACCAATGGCTTGAGGCTGTTGATGGTAAGCCTCAAAGTCCTTCTCAACGATTCTCCCCCTTACATAGTTATTTATCTTACAGCACAATTCTGTTGATTATAGTTCTCGTAAATTGCTCTTGTATGGATTGTTTGTAGCCGGTTGAACTGTTGAACTTTTAAGCATAGTCGCACACCTAAAATTTGGTCACATGGCATTCATTTAAAGTAATTGTACGTGTTGAAATGTAGAAATTAAAAAAATATATATCCTGAGTGTAGAACGTGACAGTCAAAAAGAAACCAGTTTTCATCCTTCTCGTATACACACACACAGAAAAAGGGAAAAATATATCAGAATGAGTCGGAAAAAAGAACACGGTCAACTGATGAAGGAGCATTTCCTGCAGCTTGAGTTTTTCCAGCTTTATTACATGAAATATTCATTAATTCTGTAGAAGGATAAATGACTTGAAAATCTCTCGGTGAATTGCTAATAATCCTTTTAACAATATATTGTTAGTTATTTGAATATTTCGAATCTTTTTTCCCGAGGGGAGGGCATACGTGTTTTTTAATATTTGAAAATCTTTCTGAGACATAATCCTGATAATATGTCGATCGAATTATGTCTACCTGATACAAAGCGTGAACCATAACCAAAATACGAATGAAATACGAGAAAACAAGGTCAAGACTTACCACAACATTACATGGAAGGATATAAGTTACTTGGACATTATTTATAATCCATCAACTGGTCTCCTTTCCAAAGAGAATGCGGCGATATTTTATCCACAGTAGTGAGGAAATACACAAATCCACAGTTCCCGTTGTATACACTCAGTGGAGATAGCAGCCAACAAAGTAATACATTTGAAGCATATGCATACTTCCCATCATCACGGGGACACTGCAGAATATGTCGAAATCGTAGGGTAATCAAACCCAACACGCGATGTAATTAACTAAATCCGAAAGGCAAACAAGTTGTAGTACATATTTGAATATTCATCCATATGACGATCATGATGACAAATCCAAATCACTACCTATACAGCGCCAATAAACCTGGATATCTATGAAATAACGAAAATATGCTGACAGCTGCATTTCAGATCCCACTGACTCATTTGATGGTAAAATTCTGCTCCTGCATGCCTCTTTCGACATTTTTGTATGGATTGGTTCGCAATTAATCTGGTTCCAGACCGATAAGTATCAAAAATTCACTAGTTGGTGAATTATTAATACTTCTCTGCATGTTTAAGTGGATACTAACTGCTGTGGTGAGCCTCTTGCAGATTATATTTCTCAAAACATCTTTTACGGTAAACTAACTAACGTTTTATAAGCCATTTTTATACTTATTGTTTTATGAGGGAATTGACTTCAAGCTTTATTTATTTTCCCAAGTATCTGTAATCCATTCAACGCATACTTGAGTTTCTTATTGTTAATGCGAAGTCAATATCTCTATATTTCTTGATGTGTTCCATTGAATCACTAGTTATCAGATTTTTTCCACAAGCTGAAGATAAAATGACAGCAACCATGTTATTTAACCGTAAAACACGTAATTTAAATATGTAACTTAAATAATACTTATCCATGCCTATACAACTTGTGTGTCCTACATTTGTAGGAATAAATATGTACCTTATTATATTACCATTACTAACTATACTTACTAACCGTATGTGTATGATGCCTGTAAACTGGCGTCCCTCATGTACAAAAATGAGAATATACTATTATTATTATGTCTTTGCTTATAGTTGACCGCTACTTTTGAAGTTGTACTTTGCTGTAGTATGATGGTCTGGATATTGTGTGGCCTAATGATAGAGATATTCTTTGAATGAACTTCAGGTTTTACTCAGGAGAAAATCTGCTTGATCTTCGAATGTTTGTGGGAGGCAACTTTGTTCTATATGATTCAGGTAGACAGAGTTTTCGTTCAACTATGTTGGGTATGTCCTTAATAATTTTCAAGAGCAATCTGCTCTGATAAATATCTTGATGAAGAGCCTAACACACAATCAAACAGATGCTGAGTGAAAACTGTTGCCCAGAAAAATGCATCTATACGAATTTGAATCAAAATTCAAGGCAGGCTAAAGTACGAACATCTGCGAAAAAGACCTTATTCCTACAAGTTCAATTCCGCAGGGATAGCATCAGTGAGATATTAAGTGCATTAAGTGCTGCTGGAGTATGCTGTGTCTTCAAAACCACCACTATTTTGCGTTCAGGAGTTGAAGATAAGCTGCTAAATTTGATGTCTTCTATAAGTATCTACTAATGTGACTGCTCCTGTGGAGCCAGTTGCATAGGTCGTAAGATTAAGCGTGTTTCTTGTCAAATTTCCGAATATCATCCTGCGTGAATAGGTAAAAGACATCCCATCTTGTGGATGTAGAATACAAGATTGATGTTAACGAGGCAGCTTTCAAATTCATTTAAAACGTACCAACTAATCTTAATTTCACGTTAAGAGTTCGTCCACTATATATTGCTGAGGCTGTTAGGATCTATATTAAGAAACCCAGCTTATTTATTCAAAAGTGGTTGGTTGGTTCAGTAACTGTCCTTCTAGGTTTGAATGATCCGCACTTTTTTGTAGAAATTTCCTTAATTTTAGTGGATATTCTATTGGCTATTATATTTTTATGCTTATTAAAATTTAGGCATTTTTAATGAATTGTAGTTCCATTGTGATCGTACTTAACAAATCGATATTATTTAGAAAACAATAATATTGTTATTCAAGTATTGATTTGTAGGGATTAGGTTGATTGGTTACAGGATTTCATCATGAGCTGACATTGGTTAGAGAACCATTGGAAAACCTGGGAGTACTGGACAGTTGTCTCGTCAGCCTAAATTGGGACTCTTCAGCAGTACGCACCACCGAGGTTCGAACCTAGGACCTGCTGGTTACAAGGCGAGCTCGGGTATGAGGACAAATACTCGCCGAAGACACTGGCTAGCGGTTGCGCTATATCATGAATTAGCAGAAGTTAGAATTCATGGGCCATTGGATCGGGTCCCAGTGGCCTAATGGTATGCGAGCTCGCCTTGTAATCAGAAGTTCCTGTTTTCGAACGCCAGTGAATGCGTACTGCTGAAGGGTCCCAAACTAGGCTGACGAAACAGCTGTCCAGTACTCCCAGGTTTTTCAGTGGTTCTTTAGACAATGTCAGCTCATGATGAAATCCTGTAACCAATAATACTGTTATTGACTATTTTTCTAGAATATTCTGTGTATATAAACATTTGCATATAATTGTAGAGCCAGAAGAGGAAATTATCGAGAAGGATATTCTTCGCTCAATTTTCTTCTTTTTTCTCAATGTCTAAATGTTTCACCTTTCATGACGAGATGACATCAGTTAGAGAACCATTAGAAAACTATAGTGTGCTGGAGAGGTAGAAGCTCACCATGTAACCGGTACTGAGTACCGATTTCAGTGGGTGCGTACTCCTGAAGACTCCCGAAAAGAAGGAAGCAGCAGCCCTGTATTCCCCGGTTTCCCAGTCGTACTCTAACTGATGCATAGCTTGTGATCAGACATAAAACCAATCAGATTCTTGTCCTGCAGGACAACAATTGATAATTCGAAATAAACTGTATTCCGTTAATTTTATTGTACAGCTCTTGTTTTTATCCGATAAAATTTGAGGATTTGAAGCTTCTGGATGGCATTGTTGAGGTGATCTTGTAGTCTTCCTATAATATCATTATAACTGTTATTAAATATTACCGAAGATTGTATCCAATGAGATTGTCCTTTTGAGATTGTCGGTCAATAATTTTAAACTGTGAGATATTCATTTACTCTAAGTGTACGTTCAGTTATAACTCATTTACTTCGCTAACGTTGTCTCTTACAGTTCCTTTTCAAAGCATTTTTCTACTGTGCCTATTATAGAATACTTTTTTGTATAATTTGGACGCGCTTTACGACTAGTACGCTACGTTTGCTCATTTACATAAAACTCATGTCTCTGGCGTTTCTTGCCAGGAAGTTGTGGAATATATTGTAAGTAGTTCACCTTTGATCACTGAATCTGTGGATATATTCTTGTTGACCATTGATATCTATAACTAACTGCTTACCATTTTGTGACTGTTTAACACTAACTAATATCTATAATTGTGAAACTTCATGCATTTATTCCCCTTGATGAATTTGAATAAAGCAAGAACGAAAGTGGTTTGTGCAGAATAATATGGTACCATCATTTATTTCGTAGGCTTCTCATCAGCTGCTTACAGCCTAAATACATAATGAGGTTTGCGTACAGAAAAGTTTTAACATACTTGCAAATTTTTACATGTTGCCAGTTGACAAAAAGTTCCACAGTAAGTGAACAGTGCTCAGAAAATTGCGCTTATATAGTTTTTACATATGCAGTTCAAGTTTAAACAAAATAGATGTATGCATACAATGGTAAAGGAGTTACGTAATAAAGACGAAATATGAGTTAGATACAGAGTGACTAATAAATTAGGTAACAATGTACTGAGTTCAACTCAAATCATAGAAACAAGAGACAAGCAAAATTACAGAATATAAAAGGGGGTGAGGTTAAAGACAAAGATTACGTAATCAGATGAGAGAATAAAGACATTCAGTTACCAGGGCAAAGAGAGATTAATAACTGCTTCTTTCTGAACACATAAATCTGGTTTCAAGCGTTTGATAGAGATTGCTTCGGCAAACTTGAGGAGAATGGAACTCCTTTGTCTATTGATAATTTTAAAGGATTTCTCGATTTCTACCTCATGACCCGTGTCGAGAAGATGTCTAGTGATAGCGCTGCTATAAGAGTTTGTTCCCTTGAGACGTAGGCTTTTTGGCACATGTTCAGAAAATCGTAGATATGCCCTTCTTTCTGTTCTCCCAATGTAACTGCTCCCGCAGATACACGTAAATTTGTATACACAGTTGGAGTTAACATGAGAAGGGTATCTATCGACTTTTGACTGCACCAAAGAGCATGTTGTTCGATGGACGGGAACCAACTTAGCTGCAGGATAGGCTCTGGCTAGTGATGTTCTCAGTCTTCTGTTGACCATTTCTGCAATGTTTTCACCTTTAAAATCTAGTTGAATGAAGACAGGCTTCTTTTCAACTGTGATTTGTTTGGTATTTGAGTCTTCACATCTTCCATATTTGTTTATGAATCTTTGAGGGTAACCGTTATTTGAGAGAAGTTGGAACCCATTCGCCGACGTCTAGCCGTGCATACCATAAAAGACTCATTTCATTTCGCCGAAAGCGTGAATCATATGAACGTTTTAAATAAGTTCATGGTCTCATTTGATGCAACCTCCTTGTTCACAATGATCCCAATCAATGAAACCATTGAAATCATTTGTCAACATTCTGATCTACTTCCACTACCAGAGTCAGAATTCAAACGCCTACTGCTAATGTCTACCATGGATGTACAATTCCAGTTTGATAACACTCTTTACCGACAAATAGATGGCGTAGCCATGGGCAGTCCACTTAGCCCTGTTCTAGCAGATATCTTCATGTCAAACCTTGAGAAAACAAAGTTGAAGCATGCAATCGATCAAACAACTTCCTATTGTCGATATGTCGATGACACATTTGTAGTATGCAAAAACGACAGTCATGCCTCCTACCTACTCAGCCTATTCAACAAAGCACATACAAATATTGTATTTACCATGGAACATGAAAATGACGGGAAGTTCCATTTCCTTGACATAGCCATGCAACGCCTAGAAGATGGTAATCTCCAGAGGTCAATTTACCGAAAACCTACATGGAATGGACAATACTTACATTTTAATAGCTTTTGTCCAAATAGCTATAAACGAGCACTAGTCAAGACTCTGTACTATAGAGCAAGGAGAATATGCTCTACAGAGAAACTAGAGGAAGAATTTATGTTCCTCGAAAAGGTGCTGAAAAATAACGGTTACCCTCAAAGATTCATAAACAAATATGGAAGATGTGAAGACTCAAATACCAAACAAATCACAGTTGAAAAGAAGCCTGTCTTCATTCAACTAGATTTTAAAGGTGAAAACATTGCAGAAATGGTCAACAGAAGACTGAGAACATCACTAGCCAGAGCCTATCCTGCAGCTAAGTTGGTTCCCGTCCATCGAACAACATGCTCTTTGGTGCAGTCAAAAGTCGATAGATACCCTTCTCATGTTAACTCCAACTGTGTATACAAATTTACGTGTATCTGCGGGAGCAGTTACATTGGGAGAACAGAAAGAAGGGCATATCTACGATTTTCTGAACATGTGCCAAGAAGCCTACGTCTCAAGGGAACAAACTCTTATAGCAGCGCTATCACTAGACATCTTCTCGACACGGGTCATGAGGTAGAAATCGAGAAATCCTTTAAAATTATCAATAGACAAAGGAGTTCCATTCTCCTCAAGTTTGCCGAAGCAATCTCTATCAAACGCTTGAAACCAGATTTATGTGTTCAGAAAGAAGCAGTTATTAATCTCTCTTTGCCCTGGTAACTGAATGTCTTTATTCTCTCATCTGATTACGTAATCTTTGTCTTTAACCTCACCCCCTTTTATATTCTGTAATTTTGCTTGTCTCTTGTTTCTATGATTTGAGTTGAACTCAGTACATTGTTACCTAATTTATTAGTCACTCTGTATCTAACTCATATTTCGTCTTTATTACGTAACTCCTTTACCATTGTATGCATACATCTATTTTGTTTAAACTTGAACTGCATATGTAAAAACTATATAAGCGCAATTTTCTGAGCACTGTTCACTTACTGTGGAACTTTTTGTCAACTGGCAACATGTAAAAATTTGCAAGTATGTTAAAACTTTTCTGTACGCAAACCTCATTATGTATTTAGGCTGTAAGCAGCTGATGAGAAGCCTACGAAATAAATGATGGTACCATATTATTCTGCACAAACCACTTTCGTTCTTGCTTTATTCAAAATCTATAATTGTATATGTTGTTGGATGAACATACCCAGGTTGACCCAAGTCAGTGAGTCTATGGTTCTGATATCATTTTTGTTCATGGAAAATTCCCATTGTAACATATAGAAAATCAAAACAAATGATTCAGCGAAGAGACTCTTTTCAACGAATTTATCATCAAGCTGTACAATCGTATATATATGGTTTTTTAAGAAGTTATATCCGGTGAGGGAATTGAAACATAGATGTGAATGCATGAAATAATAATAATATGAAGTGCAATTAAAACTAAAATGTATGTGATTATAATCCTAGTTAAATGTCAAGTGGCAAAGTAAATTAATGTCATATATAGAATAATTCATAGGATGGATAGAACTTGAAAAAGGGTGTGCAATTATAAGATTAGTAGACAAATCGAATAAAATAAAAATGTTACGTAATATTGTGTGAAATTTAATAGCATAGAATTTAATGTTGCATAAAGGAATTGATTTAGAATGACAAGTGGAACAAGTGAAATAAAACCGGGACAATTAAAAGTGAGAGTAGTAATAGTAACAATTGACTTAATAAGGAAGAGTATACAAATTGAATAGACAAAAATGAAAAAATGGAGAGTTGGTAGAGCTAAAGTATGATTGGGGATTACCATACTTTAGCATAGAGGGATTAAGACCATGAAAGTTGGAGGGGTTGAACGGACCTTTTCTGTACACAGAGATCTGGCTTTTCTGTTTCGATAGCCAAAGCTTCAGCAATACAGATGAGTCGGGTACGTAGGGATTTGGGTAGATTACTCTTTGCCTTGTAGATGACTTTGAAGGCGGAGGCTATAGAGATAGGGTGATCATTATCGACCAGATGTTCAATGATCGCGCTTCTTATTGCTCCACTACCACCTTTTCGTAACCATGCAGGATAGTGTTCTTGCACCCTCTTGGACAAAACTCGTGTCGAACGACCGATATACCTAGCTCCACAAGAGCAGGTGAATTGATAAACACACATAGAGTTGGTCAACAGCGGGATCTTGTCCTTCAGGTTATTGAACAATAATGGTCGACTAGAAAAGGCTATTCTCAGGGATGCAGCATTTTTTCATTTTTTCATTTTTGTCTATTCAATTTGTATACTCTTCCTTATTAAGTCAATTATTACTATTACTACTCTCACTTTTAATTGTCCCGGTATTATTTCACTTGTTCCACTTGTCATTCTAAATCAATTCCTTTATGCAACATTAAATTCTATGCTATTAAATTTCACACAATATTACGTAACATTTTTATTTTATTCGATTTGTCTACTAATCTTATAATTGCACACCCTTTTTCAAGTTCTATCCATCCTATGAATTATTCTATATATGACATTAATTTACTTTGCCACTTGACATTTAACTAGGATTATAATCACATACATTTTAGTTTTAATTGCACTTCATATTATTATTATTTCATGCATTCACATCTATGTTTCAATTCCCTCACCGGATATAACTTCTTAAAAAACCATATATATACGATTGTACAGCTTGATGATAAATTCGTTGAAAAGAGTCTCTTCGCTGAATCATTTGTTTTGATCATTTTTTTAACTGTCTTTGACAGCGATACTACTGGTATGGGTTTCTTTCGTTGTTCTTATTGTCACAGCCCTTCTTATTTTGAATATTTTTATTTGCCTTTGTTGGTGTTGTTTTGACCGCTTTATTCCTTGTTTTTCCTGATTCTAAGGGGAGCAATCCAAAATGGCACTCGCCTGTAACCTATAGATTCATGTAACAACCTTCTCCCCAAGCGCGAGGCTAGCAACCCTACCCTGTAAACAAAATGGCTACAGAAACAACATCACGATGGGTCTTTGTGGGGATATGGAACGTCTGCACCATGTATGAGACTGGCAAAGCTGCCCAGATTGCAAACGAGATGAAAAGATACGGAATCCAAGAACTGGGAATATGCGAAAGCAGATGGAATGGTACTGGACGCACAAAAGTGTTATCGGGAGAGTCGATGACCTATTCAATACCGAAGATGAGATGGCCGGCCAGAAAAGATTAACAACATTGAAGGATCGCTGGGAAGGAATCAACCCAGCAGGAATCAATTGTGCAACAAATCCGTTGGAAGAAATGGAGGTGGATTGGCCAAACTCTGAGTAAACAAGCCATCAAGTGACATCACAAGCCAGGCCCGAAAGGGCAGCGACGAGTTAGTCGTCAGTGCGAGGATGACATGGAGGAGGTAATATGAAGAGGAGATGAAAGCATGTCGGCAGACTTGGATCTGAGTGAAAACGTTGGCAGAGAACTGAACGCAAAGGAGAAGTGTGGCTGAAGACCCATTTTCCCCTATGAACTAAAGGAAATAATATAGGCGACTTGGCAGATTTTATTCATCCCAAGAGTTCCTATGTGTAACTTAAAGCGTCAAGCTTTGAAGCTTTAGTAGCAGTAAGTGTTTTACCTACAGTAAAAGAATAATTCTAACATTTAATTTTTTAACAAAATTAAAAAGTTTTAGGTGTGAAAAACGACAAATTTCAAAATATTTGTGTGGTGCTAAGTACCCTTAACCTTTATGAGTCGCATTCCATAGGTATACGGTGATTCTCTTTGAAAAGGAATTCCTGATGAAAGGGGGCAATACCTTTGATGTGAAGACTGTAGTAAGACAAGGCTAATATACCGTCAACACAAATGAAATTCTTGGTTGAGATGGACTGGATTATGCGGTAGACTGTAGGGAGAGAGAAGACAAAGATACACTGGACTAATAAAGAAGAGTTTAAAAGGTTTGAAGTTTCCAGGTGATGTATTTCATACAGAATCGATGATTGCAGGCGAAGACCAACAGGTTTTGAGGGAGGGCAGGTGACGAAGACACTATTTTATGTGAGAACAGAGACGATAAAGATGACTCAGACCTTCAACAAACAACTGCAAGTTCCAATCAATAATAATGGGAGAAATTTTGAAGGAAGTTGTTTCAAGCGCTGATGACTATGATGTGAGTATCAAAGGCAGGATGTTGCACTCAGATTTTTAACAATAGCTGCTTTTTTAACATACTTGCGTATCGTTTTCTGTCTGGCAGCTCAGATGGCCAGAAACAGTAATCAATAATCAAGGAACTATTGCAGCCAACCAACTTGAACTCATCGATTAACAAATCTGCTGAAGGAAATGAACATAAAATGGACACAGGGCGAAAACAATGTTGAGTAACACCAAGACCCAGGCTCTTGACTGGGACGCGGAAGAGTGCGAAGGAGATCTTAAGAGGACGGGTAGATGGTTCACAATTAAATCTGCTACCAGCTTAAGATAACTCTAGAGTACAGGATACCGTCGATACCCAATTGCATAGTAGTATAACAATGATTGCCAGCTCATTCAACAAACAGGAGGAAATTCTAGTGGTTTGAGGTGAATTTGAATAAAGCAAGAACAACAGCACTTTTTGCAAAATAAAATGGTAACATCACATCGTTTAATTTGTTGGCTTCTCATCAGCTCAGCTGCTTACAGGCCAAATTCATTATTAAGTATAGCTACAGAAACAATTTTAACATACTTGTACACAGGGTTCATTTTTAAACAAAAATCTATCAATATATGCATCCAGTAATAATATTTATATAACAATATTAAACACCATTTCGAACAATAATGATCATACACAAAGGAAACTTTCTGCATTACGTATTCAAATGAAAGAGAGATGAAAATATCCAGTTACCTGGCAGGGCAAAGAAAGACTGATAACTGTTTCCTTCTGAACGCATAAATCAGGTTTCAGGCGCTTGATGGAGATGGCTTCAGCAAACGTGAGGATAATTGAACTCTTCTACCAATTGATAATTTTGAGTGATCTTACGATGTCCACCTGATGACCCGTGTCAAGGAGATGCCTGGCGATGGCCTTGTTGAAAGCATTTGTTCCCTTTAGACATAAGCTTTTTGGTACATGTTCAGAAAATCGTAGATATGCCCTTCTTTCTGTCCTTCCAATGTAACTGCTCCCGCAGATATATGTAAATTTGTATATACAGTTGGAGTTAACATGAGAAAGATATTTATCGAGGAAGTTGTTTGATAGACGAGCTTAGCTGCAGCATAGGCTCTGCCTAGAGAAAACCTAAATCTTTGAAATGACTCGGCCCTCTAAGCGGAATTGAACTGGTTGCACTCTTGAATAGCTTAGCTCTAATCTTCCCCAGATTTTGATGTGGTTGTGTTCTCTGAGCTGGATAGTTAATTTGCGAAGCTTTCATCACCCTACTAGGTGACATCTTCAGCGCATACTTCAATTTGAAATGAGCTTTTAGATTTCTCCACGAGTTTATTAATCATCTCACCTGGTGGGTAACCTTGGACGTGATTGGTTGCTTTTGTGTGTTTTCACACCTTCTAGGCTACTTGTATTGGAACTGATTGTTTCTTTGACTTGAACTTTGACCCTTTGTGTGTGTGAGGTTTCCTTCTTATCGGTTGATAAATTTTGTCAATCTCGATGTGTCTATTGATTGATGATTCATTGGAATGCCAAGCTTCTAAAAATTCTCTAGCATTTTTGTTGTTTCCTCTGTCTAATATTTGAACATTGTCCCAATCGAATTGATGCCCGTGGTTGTCTGTATGTAGTGATATGAGGGAGTGGATGTCATGTCTTTTGACAGCTAGCTTATGTTGGTGGATACGAAGACGAAGGGGAGGTCCACTTTGGCCAATGTAGTGTTTTCGCAGTTCATGCAATTTATTTTGTAGATGATGTTGGTTTTATCTTCTTTCGCTGTTGAGTTTTTTGGTTGACATAGAACTGAGTGGGGTGATTTTGTTGGTTGGTGTGCAAGATCAATTCCTTAAGGTTTGACTAGTCTTGCAGTGATTTCTGATATATCCTTTATACATGGCAGGGTGACTTTCCTTGTGATTTCCTTGTGGAACATAAGCTAGCCCTCAAAAGACATGACATCCACTCCCTCATATCACTGCATACAGACAACCACTGGCATCAATTCGATTGGGACAATGTTCAAATATTAGACAGAGGAAACAACAAAAATGCTAGAGAATTTTTAGAAGCTTGGCATTCCAATGAATCATCAATCAATAGACACATCGAGATTGACAAAATTTATCAACCGATAAGAAGGAAACCTCACACACACAAAGGGTCAAAGTTCAAGTCAAAGAAACAATCAGCTCCAATACAAGTAGCCGAGAAGGTGTGAAAACACACAAAAGCAACCAATCACGTCCAAGGTTACCCACCAGGTGAGGTGATTAATAAACTCGTGGAGAAATCTAAAAGCTCATTTCAAATTGAACTATGCGCTGAAGATGTCACCTAGTAGGGTGATGAAAGCTTCGCAAATTAACTATCCAGCTCAGAGAACACAACCATATCAAAATCATCCACCTGTGCCACAAATCTTGTCCATCATATCTTAATCTTCTTTAGTCCTCATCATGTATTATAACATCACTTCGACCCGTATAAGAGGCATAACTGGGTGAAATTGAATAGTTTCTAACCGCTCACATTAAGTGTAAGTATGCCAAAAAAAAGCGAAGCTAATATTTTAGTCAATTATTTCCTATTATAAAGTGCAATCAAACCTCTTAGTTTCAATGAATTCCTTTCATTTCGTGCTGCTCAAACATATTCACATAATAGCTGATTCAACCAAAAGACTTTTCAACGAATTTATTATCAAGTTGCCTTACCATCCAATAATTTCTTTTCCTTCACGTCCCCCAGTGGAACACAAGGCTTCAAGCTAGTGGCTTGAAGTTTCTGTAGCAGTGTTCATTTTTACAGGATGGGGTTGCTAGCCTCACGCCCAACCTTTCCTCTTCACCAGCATTATTTCTGGCTTAGCGAGGTAAAGGAGTGCGTCGGCCGGGATCGAACTCCGACCATGTGCATGGTCGGCGAGCGTCCTAACCGTTATGCCACTGACGCACCTCCAATGGGTAGCCGATTAACTAAAATCCTCGGACCTGTCAGGGGACAACTATCTAATCATTCCTTTAGAGAATCCTTCCAATTTGTTGAATGTTTACAGGACAAAAGTGCTTCGAATAAACATAAGTTGTTTTTGGATGTACAATCTCTGTTTACAAAAGTTTCAATATGCTTTATATGCACATATATTGAAGATAACAAAGTGAATATATAGGGATACCCAATACAGATTTGAAAGAACTGCTTTTGAGATGAACAATAAATATGCAATCTACTTTCAATGAAACATTCAACAAATTAAAGGACGGCAGTGCAATGTATTCTGCTTTAGTTCCTCTCCTTACAGACTGCTGTATGACCAGTCTAGAAAATGGTCATTTGAAGTCAACAATCAAAAGTTTTCAAATGTATGGAAGGTATGTAGATGACACCTTTATTATTTGTAATAGGGATTACAATTTGAATACTATATTAAATGCATTTAATGGGAGCGAACCAACCAGGAACCGATTATGAAACAAATTGGCGGGAAGAAATGGAGATGGATTGGCCATACTCTGAGGAAACCATCAAGTGACATCAATAGACAAGCCGTTGCACGAGTGGAACCCGAAAGGGAAGTGGCGAGTTGGTCGTCAGTGCAAGGGTGACTTGGAGGAGGAGGTCATGTGAAGAGGAGATGAAAGCATGTGGGCAGACTTGGAGCCAGGTGAAGACTCTAGCAGAGAACCGAACGCAATGGAGACGCACGGCTGAAGCCCGATATTCCTCTAGGAATTAAAAGAAACAATAATAATAATAAATTAATGGTTGCAATCCTGCGATTAAATTCACACTCGAAGGGAATAACGAATCTAGTATTCATTTCATTGATGTGAACTTATCAGGGAGGACCGATGGAACTCTGAGGAGATCGATTTATAGAAAACTGTCATGGAATGGTCAACTGACGAATTCTCACACCTGTGTATCCTTTGGTTGAAAACGGAACCTGGTCCGAGCGCTTGCAGCTACATCTCTGTATACAGAAGAATTTCGTTCAACCCGATTCCAAATTTAGTTGATAAAAAGCAGGTTTTTATCACACAGCACGAGATCTAAAAATTACCAGAGTTCATAGCCTAATTAATCAGTACACGTAATAAGTACAAGTTAGTATTACTATTATTAGTATTGAGATCACAAAATCATAATCTAAAATCACATTTTTGGGAATACGAAAAGCATAATAGCATAATAGATGTGTAAAAATGATAATATGTTGAACTCATGAAAAAATTGTAGGAAAGTTATAATGATGATATATTACAAAGAGCATTTAAAATGCCAAAAAACTGAAATGCAACTCGATGGAAAGTAACTCTCATAATACTATTATAATTTCCTTAGATTATAAGTGAGACAGATGGCTGTAGAGACACGCCACCACCTAACCATGTCCTATGCCTTCGGTATTGATTGATTCGACAATGCCGTGGGATGCCACTCATTGCCCTTCTCAGCGTATAAACGATCCATTTTCATTTATTTCAGCATATGTTTATGGATGATAGAATCTTCGCTAGTTCATTGCCAGAGTTATTTATCGTTGTTCCCTTGGTTTGGGAATAGAACACAGGTCATTGAGAACAAATCTGCTCTTCACTCGGGCCCACGATTGGTCATATTTTTTCTAATTTCGACCTCGCACGACATTCTCCATGTCATCCTGGGGCTGTCCGCTCGTCGTTTACTATTCGGATTCCACTTGAGCGATGGCCTGGTGTGTGATGTCATTTGACGGCCACCCTAGTTTCTGCTCAGTACATCTCCGCTTTCTTCAGAATATTTGTTCAGCAGTCGGCTCTTGATTAGTTTTCTCTTCAAGAATTTCATGTTGTCAATTCTTTCTCGCTATTTCATGTCAAGTATAGAGCCAGCTGTCAATAAAAGTTTGTAACATGTTGGAAATCCTTTTCGTGAGGTGCTGGCACAGTTTCTGAGTCATATAGAAGAACTGACTGACTGACTTAAAATTGTTGTTGAAAATCCGAAATTTGTTTTTTTTGTGCTGGCTGAGTGAAGAAGAAGGTTAGACGAAGGTGTATCTTGCCATTCGAATTCCGACTGGCTTTCACACCTTCATCCTTTCCGTTTGCATGTTGTTTAAAACGTGTCCCCTATATAAGGTGAGTTAGTTCCCTCTGTCAAATCTCTCCCGTTGATGATGTTGGGTGCTGGTTGTTGCTCCTGTTGTTGGTTGGCTGGTTATTATAGTCACTTCCATCTTCTCTATCTTGACTTGAAGGCCTCTCTTTGCCACCTACTTCTTCAGTCAGTTTGTTGGTTTCCGCCTGCTAGCAAGTCTCCAAGTTTGTTTAATATTATACATAAATCATCCACAAACTAAATCCAGATCTTCAAGAGTCTTCTTTACGGTTCATCGTATTTCTTGCGGAATAAATGAAGTACATAAATTATCAAATTGTAACAGTAGGGACTGAGAGATCCCAGGCTGTCTCAGGACCATAACACAGAACTTTAATTGATATATCTTTCTAGAAACTAACATGACGTGGAGGCACCAAGAAAGGTCAGTGAAAATTATCGATCTAAAGTATTCCATATTCAACTTAGTTTCAACTTCAGTGCCATCCATGACAGCAGGATCATGGGAGTAACCAGTTAACCAGTAACCAGTAAAGAAGATTATGTAAGATCCATAAGTTGACAAACTGTAAGAGGAGGGGTTGGGTTATGTCTTAGTGCCTTAATTTTTAATGAGAAAAGTCAGACAAAATGCTCTTTTAGAAGTCGCTAAGACATGGGAAGACCATGATAGGTCACAAGAAAGAATTAATCCAAGATACTTAACTTCAGACTTGGTTTCTACATCAGTATCATCAATTTTGCAAGGGTCATAGGAACCAACGGCTTCACTTAACTTTCGTTTACATCGGGAACTGAAATTAACAGTCTGACATTGGGAAGGAATAAGTTTAAGTGTGTTAGACGAAGACCATTTGCTACTTCCCGATATAAATCTGTTCATCTAAGTACAGTCTAGCTGGGAGTTAACAGACATTGAAATAGTTAGATTATCGGCATACTTAACAAAGTTCATTTCGTCATCAGAGTGAGGCAAGTCATGTAAGAAGAAGTTAAACAGAAAAGGAGAAAGGACAGCGCCTTGAGTGACACCAGCTTCACAGTAAGTAATGAAGTGGACGACTTTCCCTGACATACAGTGTACTGCTTTCTTCCTGAGAAATAAAAATGCAGCCATTTGACAACCCTACAGTCAGTTTGAGTTTCAGCAAGCTTGTTTAACAAATTGTCCCAAGGAACTGAGTCGAAAGTAGATGTGTAATCTAGGAAGGTGCAGCGAACAAATTTAGCCCCTTTGTCTAAGCTGGAGACAATGTTATGATGCAAGACTGCAACTGCGTCTAAAGTTCATCTACTGTGTTTATAAGCGAATTGTTTAGGACCGTTAAAAGCTTTAAGTGAAGGTTGAAGATTAATTAAGAGTAACATTTCCATAGCTTTTAGAAAAAGGGAAGTAATAGCAATGAGTCTAAATTGAAAACATGTTGCAGTAGATGACTTAGGTATAGGTACAATTTTAATGTCCTTTCAAACGGCTGGCACGACATTTTTGGAAAAAGATTCGTTAAATATGTCCATGAGATGATTACACAGGATATCTGCACACGTTTTAAGAATAACACCAGGCAAACCATCTAGACCCAGGCTACAAGAAGGGTTCAGAGACTGGAGACATTTTAGAACATCATCTGTATTAAAACCAGGGAAGCAGGTTTCCTTAACACTTGTAACACTAGAAAATTTGGCATTTGTGGGAGAATGTATGAAGGACTTGTTTAGTGTGCAAACATCAAAGGAATAAGGAATACTTTTCATCTGCTTACCACCAGTAATTACTGTATAACACTGTGAGACTTTATCACAGTGAAATTTTACCCACAATGGAATTATACTGTACCACAGTGCACAAGTCCTATTCTTATATCCATGATAAAAATGGTTTTCATACTAGGAAGCTTATCATTAAACTCACACAACTTTGTCAAACAGAAGCAAGATTCACAAACCATCAAAATTTCAACAGTCGATGTTTAAAAAATCATATAATTCCAAAATATTTACGTCAACGTACTCAAAGCACTTTAGGAAAAATAACACGAGCAGCCGAATATGTCAGTAGATTATGTCTAAGGGAAGAACCACATCGAATTACTGTGAAACTAAATAATATACGAAATGAAATCGAAAAACTCAAACACAAACTCAAATGTATGGTCAATGATAACGATTATGTAATTGTTGTTGAAACATTCAGAAAAGCTAGAGAATCAGCATTGATGAAAGTCAAAAACCACACAAATGAAAAAATTCAACAAACTGATGGAAGAAAAGAACACAATAAATGAAGCAATTGACGCCAACGTTTCATCATCTGTTGACATAACAAACTGGGTGACCAACCTCTCATTAAGGGAACTAAGTTCTAGTGAGATAAATGTACTTGGGAAAGGACTAAGCTTCAACGGAACAGTTAATAAATTAAAACCACAGGATGTCATTCCTAACGTTGAAGTAGCACTAAGCTCAATAGATAAGACAACAGCAGAAGAGGTTCGAGCACAATGTGCATTTACCCTGAAAAACCAAAAGAAAACAAAATCAAACTTAACAACATCTGAAAGACAAGCTCTAATTAGTCTAAAACAGGATAAAACATCATCATCATAAAAGCTGATAAAGGAAACTCTACAGTATTTTTGGATAAATCTGACTACACCAAGAAAGTCATTGAAAACATTGAGATGAGTTCTTATGAATAAGTTATGAGGCCTGTAGATGCAATAATGTATAAGGTTTAGAAATCGAAAATAGAACTAATACGCAGAATGAAACCATCACTGGGTGAGTGCAAATGGTTTAATTTAATGCCTAAAACTAATAATGATAGTAGAATGTATGGCACTATTAAAATGCATTAACCAGGGTACCGCATACGACCAATAGTAGATTTTAGGAATACTCCTACCTATGAATTATCAAAACACTTAGCTCTAATATTATGCCCCATTAGAAATCGCTCAAACTCTAGACTAGGTAATTCATTTGAGATGAAAAATAAACTAAATGACATTCAACTAGAGAATGATGAAACAGTGGTTAGTTTTGATATAACTAGTCTTTATACTAATATACCAATCAGTATGGACTTAGAAGCAGTTAAAAAAGAACTGACTGCGGATGCTGAACTCAATCATAGAACAAAGCTGTCCATTGAGGAAATTATTTTAGGAATTCAGTTATGCCTCACATCTACTATCTTTAAATTTCAAGGCAAAATATATAGACAAACAGAAGTTGTAACAATGAGATCACCAATATCCCCTACGTAGCTGATATATTTATGGACAGCTGGGAAAATGGTGCTCTTAATACATTTATCCTACTCCAAAAATATGGTGGAGATAAGTGGGTAACTCTTTCACATACAGTGTGAAACAAAGAACATATCTCTAGCTTCTTGACACTTATAAACGCACTAGTGAAGGGATAAAAATCTAAATTTGAATCAAGAAATGAGCAAGGACAATTAGCTGTGTTAGATTGTAAAATAAAAGGAATAGAAGAAGGTAAACTGCACACCAGCGTATATAAATTCAACACACTCTGGCAATGGATGTTTAATCTTTGATTCATCTCATCTATTATCTTTCTGTGAAGGCAGGCTTAGTTACGTGTGTCTATCAAACCGAGTAGTAGCACTCAGTAGCACAAAAAAGACCTCAATGATGAAAAAAAAAAGATAGAAGAGGCATTGGTGTTAAATAACTATCCTCTAAAATTCATCAGGAAGATTAAAAATGGCCAAAATAAAAATAAAAATAATTGTGAAACTACTTACGATAACACAAATAAGAGAGAATAAAAGGCGTCTCCAGTTTAATCATATAAGGAGGGGACATCTGAGACCCTACGTAAGATTCCCAGTAAAGCAGGAATTAGAGTACAATTTAAACTTACAAACTCACTCATGTAGGACAAACTTTGTAGGTTGAAAGACCCTGTAGGTTGACCAAATTAGACAAAATAATATAATTTACAAAATACCCTGGAATGACTGTGTCTGAGGTCAAATTCATAGGTCAAACTAGTTGGTCGAGGATAGTGAGTTGTCAGAACATAAGAATTTAGCTAAGGTAAGAATGGTTGACCCAGAGAAGATAAGTAATTTAGAAAAAAAGCTCAGCGATTGGACTGCATGCATTAACACACACCCACTCATTAGGGTGGGTGGGACAGAGTCAAAATCCCAGGAAGTAATATAGTTATGTGGAAAGACAGAGGTTGATTACTGAATCCTTGTTCATCGAGTCTACACCCAACACGTGCAATAGGAATGACTCCACTCATATCAGGAATATGGAAAATACTACTATCAATCAAGTCAAGCGATGAAAAATAACGGAATTATATAAACGAAGTTAGAAAGTTGTGTAAGTGACTTGATATGATAATGAGCAGTAATAAATTGTGTTCGAAAAGTGGTCATCAGTAAATATTAACTGTATAACACGCTGTGAGACCTTATCAAAATAAATTTTATCCATAATCATATACTGTGATCGAAATGTGTTCAGTCTGTAATGAAAACTTTAGAGATTTATAAAACACTGAAATCCGATAGCCTATGTCTGTAGCTTCATCGCCAGCGAATGTCTCCGGCAAGTATAAGGCCTCACACATAACCTGATAGAGCCCACTAGTCATAAACTTTCCAATAGAACTCCAGGCGACCACGCTCTTTAGCCATCTATTGGTGGGCATGTGATGAATTTTTATCGCGGGAGAGTCTCCAACTAGGACGAAACAGCTAATCAGTACTTCTTAGTTCTTTCAGTCTATAATCCAATTTGAAACAGCAACAGTCAGCTTTGTAGTAAAATTCTGATTGGTCAACCAATGGGAAATTTTTCCACACAGTCGAAACAACCAATCAGGTGGTTGCATTACGATGAATATCAATAATGCCTATCACTACTATCACTAGCATTATCAGTATTTCTTTTCATTAATCAGCATATATTTGTCATAATTGCACTCTTAAACAATCGAGAATTTTATTATCATTAAAATTTGTTTCTAATCATCAAATTGTGGTGGACAATTAATTATTGATTTATATTTCTTCGTCCCTTTGTCTATATGTAATGTTATGGATGAGTTAAATCAAATCCTTATCGATTATCCAGCGCCATTTTTCTTTACAGAAGGCGAAGTCACCTTTCTTGTTATCATTTTTGTCACTGTGATTGTTTTAGCTGTCCTCGGGAATACAGTAGTCTGCATCTTATTACGTTTTCGTTATTGCAGTACCTTCAAATGTCTACGAACACTGTTAGGACGTAGTAAATATTCCACGTTCATCAGATCCTTCAACAGTAATCATAATAATAATAACAATAATAATCTGAATATTGTTCATAATGATAATCCTAATAATATTGATCCATGGGTTGATGAATGTCCAAGTAGTCAGCATGAATGTAGCTGTGGTAAAACCTGCATAGTACAGAATACACCTCGATATGTGGTCTTCAAGTCAACACAGAAATCCCAGCAGCAGCAGCAGCAACAACACCAACAACATCATCCGCCTGGCACTCGAAATTATGCTGGTTCTCTTACAGTGACAACTCATTTCCCTGCATTCCCTACAGCGGATAAACGTGGAAGTCTGTTAACCAACTATGGCAAATTACAAGCGAATTATACCACGTCTTCTTCCTCGTCCAAGGGTGGAATGCGTAGCACCAGTATAACAAGTCTGTTCTTATTCAACCTGAGTCTCGCAGATATCCTAATGGCAGTGTTGTGTATCCCAGTGTATGTTTTCACAGAGATTATCTACCTATCTTGGCCACTTGGTGAACCCTTATGTAAAATTGTCCCTTATGCACAAGGTGTCAGTGTATTTGTCAGTGCATTGACGCATGTATTAATCTCATGGGATCGATTTATTCTTGTCTTCTTCCCCCTACGTCCTAGAATGACACATCGTAAAGCTGTTTGCCTACTAGTTGGTGTCTGGATTTTAGCACTAATCATCCCATTACCTGTACCAATTGTTAATCATATAATGGAAAGAGAGAATAAGACATTTTGTCAAGAAGATTGGAGTCTTCTACTGGCTACAATACAACAGACCACGGGGAATAATTTTACAGATTATGAACCAAATAAAAATGAAATATCTATCAAGTTATTTGAACAAATAGTCACTATAAAAGTAGATGTCGTCTACACAATACTCCTTATGATTCTACAGTATTTTTTACCGTTAGGCGTTATATGCGGAACATACACGGCTATAGCACTTCGTGTGAATCGTTTAAAAACTCCAGGGGAACGTGATAGTGCTAGAGATCAAAAGTTGACTAGAGCTAAACGGAAGGTAAGTTTTGTAACTACTATTATTGTTTTATATTTTTTAATGATCTGTTCTAATTATTGTGTTAAAGGAATAGAAGTATTCTGCTCCTATTGACGTGTGGTTGTGGAGAATTGGCGTTCACGTCGATCAGATGTACGTGTATTTACAGAGTTACTGCTGGTCACACCACAACGTCATAGTTAGGTTCTTTCGGGTGAAGACAATTGGTGATATTAGCTGGAAATAGCGCTTCTCAATAGCTCAGACGCATTCTGTGTTTGTCATGCTTTGTATCCATGAAACCATCAAGTTTCTCCATGTTACTGCAATTCATTTCCCCTCACACTTCTGTCTGCAATTGTTCCTTTGGATCCTTATTTGTTCTCTCTTTTGTCTTTCTTTTTTGCTGCATGGAGTGTGACGACTCAAAATGCTGCACTTCCACGCAAACGTATATGCTGGAACTTAGCTAGTCATTCTGTATCCTCAGTGTACTGTGATGTTCTGACTAAAAACTCGAATACAGCATCTAAAATGTATGGTTTGACTTAAGCAGTGGCATCACTGATTGGTTAAGTTCTAAGGCCAATAAAACGCGTGTTCTGGATTCCACTGCTATCCATTGTCTACCAAAACGACAGTATCCTAGGCTGAGGATATCACTGAAGCGTCTGACATGTCATCAAAGACTAAGAGACTCCAAACATATTGGTTCTTAAACACTCACCTCAGATTCGTACCCAGTGTTAACCTAATTCAGTCTGGGCAATAAAGTGGGGCTCACAGACTAATTCTTATGGAACTGGGTTCGAATGTTAGCTATTCGATTAATCTCCAAATAATATGCTAAAATTGTTATGCTTAAACTTGATTTTACGAAATGGCATTTGCTAGTGTTACTACACAAATGTCAGTTTACGAAAAGTATATGGAGTTTAGAGGGAAATTATTCATCTTAAATGTTATCTTGTTTACTAAATTCTTTAGTCAGTATTTGAACTTTGTTCAGTCTGTTTCTGCTTATTTCAACCATTAGTAAATCATGCCTTTGAAAGAAAAAAGGTGGGGATAATAATTCTGGAGACGATTTGTAACTCAGGTGGATGATTTCGATATAGTTGTATTCTCTAAGCAGGATAGTTTCTTGCGAAGCTTTCATCGCCCTACTAAGCAACATCTTCAGCGCATACTTCAATTTGTTGAAATGAGCTTTTGGATTTGTTCACGAGTTTATTAGTCATCTCTTCTGGTGGGTGACCTTCAACGTGACTCTTTGGTTGTTCTCGTGTGTTTTCACACCATCTAGGCTACTTGTATTGATATTGGTGATGATTGTTTCCTTGACCTGAAGTTAGATCCTTTGTGCGTGTGAGATTTTCTTCTTATCGATTGGTAAATTCTGTATGTGTCAATGTGTCTATTGATTGACGATTCACTAAAATACCAGACAGCCTTCTAAAAATTCTCTAGCATTCTTGGTGTCTCCTCTGTCTGATATTTGAACGCTGGTTGTCCCAGTCAAATTGATGTTCATGGTTGTCTGTATGCACTGAGGCGATATGAGGGAGTGGATGTCATGTCTTTTGACGGCTAGCTTATGTTCGTGGATACGAAGACGAAGGGGACGTCCACTTTGGCCAATGTAGTGTTTTTCGCAGTTGTTACAATTTACTTTATAGATGATGTTGATTTTATCTTCTTTCGTTGTTGAGTCTTTTGGTTGACATGGAGCCAGCTGAGTGAAGTGATTTTGTTGGTTTGTGTGCTATGTCAATTCCTAAAGGTTTGAAAAGTCTTTCAATGATTTCTTAGATGTCCTTTATATATGGTAAGGCTATTTTCTTTGTGCTTTTCTAGGGGGCCTTTGATTTGATAGGTTGGCTTGGGGGTATATGTCTTTTGAAGAAATTCCATGGATATCCATTCCTTTGTAAGACGTCCATGAGATATCTTTCTTCAATTTTCATTAAGGTGGGAGTGCTGCAACGAATCCTGGACCTTTTGAATAGTGTGTGGATACAATTCCTTTTGTGTGTTATTGAATTGTAGAATTCCACTGTAGAAGTCTGAAGTTATTAATTTCTGATTTATTTGAGGGACCCTATTACGAACTAATTGTGAGTTAAATATCGTAATTTGATTCTCTTCAGCAAAGTATAGTTAGGTCTGAAAAAGCAATGTTATTAAAGAATTTCCACAACTTCAGGAAGTAATCTTATGATGAGTTTCCCTTGGGGGTACAGAGGAATATCGAGGTTTCAACAGTCTTCTCTAGCTGCATCCAAGATTGACCAAAGCGATCATCTTCTCTGCTCATGATCGCGGATCAACGCTTAACTCGTTGTTTCCCATTCGAGCTCCAGTGAAGCATATGGTGACAATCAGCAGTTTCGTCATCGTGTGTCTAATCCATCTCATCTTCCTTCTACATAATTCATAAGCAGTAGGTCCTTGATTGGCTCATCGTTGCTAATATCATTATGGCGATGTTATCGTCAGTAGAGGACCTTGTAAAAGCAGCTTTTGATAAAAGTCCGAAATAGCTTTTTGAAAATGCTCTTTGTGATGCACCCTCTCTCCACATATGGTTAGAACAATGCCTCCAAATTACATTCTTATAGGACCTGTGAGAATATGATACTTTGTTTCTTAGCGGTGTAGGTAATTCCTTTCCAGACTGCTCAGTATCACCATATGTAAAAATGAGTCTAAATCAAACTGAGGCATAATTTAACAAACAGTTGTAGTCAGTGTCGTGATTTGCATTGATTTTTGTTAAACACCCATAACCAGCCAAAATGAAATGCAGCTTCGTCCCATTTTGAGACACATCAATAGAGTCACATTATGATCTCAACTGAAACCTTCAGCTTCTGAAGCACAAGCATATGTGAAGCTAAAAATAACTTCTTGATATCTTTAAATGCTATTGATTATGCGGCTTCACTATTATTACCATTCGCAATGAAATGCAGCTCACTTGTTGCTGATATTTCTTCTGGATAGTCCTTAACTCAAATATCCTTTTTTTTCATCTTTATGTCTTCCTATCTACCTATGGAGTATCTTTAATTGTGTATTTAATAATCAAAGCGTATTCGTCTAGTGCTCTTTGAAAGACAGTGTTATTTCCACTTGTTTTTTCATTTGAACTGAACCTGAGGAAAGGTGTATACTGACCTTTATATGTAGTCCTGCCTCAAGCATCAGGGTTTATTTACCCAGAGTGTAACATTTAATCATCTCATGAAGGGTCAAAACAGTTAATGATCAGTCACTGAGCTGTAATACCTCCCGCTGAAAAATGATTATCTGTATGCCACAGTGAATGTCGATTCTGTATTCTGTGTTAGTTAGATATAGTGTTTTGTTGTCTTATATGTGGAGGTTTGTATTAGAAATCATCTTATGTATATCATTTTTTTTAATTTCCTTCACGTTCCCCAGTGGAACATAGGGCTTCAAGCTAGAGGCTTGAAGTTTCTGTAGCAGTGCTTATTTTACAGGATGGGATTGCTAGCCTCATACCCAACCATTCCTCTTCACCAGCGTTATTTCTGGCTTAGCGAGGTAAAGGAGTGCATCGGCTGGGGATCGAACCCCGGACCATGTGCATCATCGGGGATCGTCCTAACCACTATGCTTATGTATAATATAACAATTGGGAATTGACATATGTGTAAAACTTAGGCATTTCTTAGTAAGTGATTCCATATTAGTTTGTTAATTAAATGTATCACACAGTCAAACAGTATTATTTAATGGATGACGTCTCGAACAAAATTCATTGTTCATAATCAAATCATCAATTATAATCACACCACTTTGAAACTTGGGTTATACAGTTTTCTTTGTTCTCTCCTATTTGTCGTCGTAGGGGTAGTAGCGTTTTACAGATATCCGGCTGGACAGGTGTTGAGTCATTCCTATTACATGTATTTCCAGTTAATTGGATAAAAAAAGCTTCTTTTATCAATATCTCTCTACACACTGTTGCATTCGATTTTAAAACTGTCATTTTTATTCCACCCATCCTATTGTATGGTTGTGTGTAACAGCACATGGTGTAGTGTAGAGCACCTTGAACAAACTACAGACCTTCATCAATAGGTGTCTTCGCTCAATACTACTCAAGATCAGATGGCCAGAAATGATCAGCAGTAGGGACCTGTGGGAGCAAAGCTACCAGGAACCGATTGTACAACAAATAGACAGGAAGAAATGGAGATGGATTGGCCATACTCTGAGGAAACCATCAAGTGACATCACTAGACAAGCCTTCGAGTGGAACCCGAAAGGGAAGCGGCGAGTTGGTCGTCCAAGGGTGACTTGGAGGAAGTCATGTGAATAGGAGATGAAAGCATGTGGGCAGACTTGGAACCAGGTGAAAACTCTATCAGAGACGCGCGGCTGAACCCCGATGTTCCTCTAGGAATTAAAGGAAATAATAATAATAAAGAAAACTATAAAACTCAAGTCGTGTGATTATAACTGTTGAAATGATTATGAACAATAAATTTTGTTCGAAACGTCATCCAGTAAATAATACTGGTTCACTCACTGTGTGATACATCTAATAAACAAACTAATATGGGAATTAACAACTTTATTTATTTTTATGATGCATTTCTCAGCTAAAGACTACATACTACTGATTACTTGAGGTGAGTAGTTAGTTGTACACCATTTACAACAACTAGTAGTAGTGCTTACTAGCCAGCCAGTTTGCAGTGATCTAAACATCTGTAGACGACAGTTTCCTTCCTGTGGGACTGTGGGACCTCATCCAAGGTGTATCCGGTTTGACTGAGCTTAGATTGCTGAGTCAGTTCAAACCATCCAATTTCTGGTAAGCTACTTATGCAAACTCGTAATAAGCGTAAATGGAACTGTGTATGAAATCTGAATAACCTCGATTTCCAAAGGAAACTGTGATGGAATCATCACCTTGAACAGTGTGAAGAAATATAGGACCACTTCTTGCAATCACTAATTTGGAAACCTCAAGGGTAATATTATTATTATTTATTACTGTATCCTTTAATTCCTAGAGGAACATAGGGCTTCAGCCGTGCGTTTCCATTGAGTTCGGTTCTCTGCTAGAGTCTTCACCTGGCTCCAAGTCTGCCCACATGCTTTCATCTCCTCTTCACATGACCTCCTCCAAGTCACCCTTGCACTGACGACCAACTCGCCGGTTCCCTTTCGACCGTGTTCCACTCGAGCAATGGCTTGTCTAGTGATGTCACTTGATGGTTTCCTCAGAGTATGGCCAGCCAATCCATCTCCATTTCTTCCTGCCTATTTGTTTCACAATCGGTTCCTGCTGGGTTGGTTCGCTCCCAGAGATTCCTGTTGCTGATGTTTTATGGCCATCTGATCTTGAGTATTGAGCGAAGACAACTGTTAATGAAGGTCTGTAGTTCGTTTGAGATGCTATTTATGACGCGCAGTGCAAGTCTCTGATTAATCCGTATAGTGAGTAGCACTGACTTCACATTGGAATTGAAAATCCGGATCTTATTTTTGATGCTGAGTGCTGTTGACCTCCACACAGACTTGAGAGTAGTGAAATCTTGCCTTGGTTTTCCGATTCTTGCTTCGATATCCTCGTCAGTTCCGCCTGTAGTTGAAACGATGCTTCCCAGTTAAGTAAAAGAGGTTATTCCTTTCAGGTTCCTTCCATTTATGCTGATCGTTGTCTGTTGATGTTGTTCTTGTCCAGGAATCTTCATTACCTCTGTTTTCTCTGTGTTCACCTGAATCCCTTTTCTTTGATGCTTCTTCTGTCAACTTGTTGCTTTCCACCTGCATATCTTCCATTTTGTAGGAAATCAGACATAAATCATCGGCGAAGTCCAGATCCTCCAAATATAAGGGTAATATCGGTTCAGTTTATTTTCTTATACTTTTGTTAGCCGAAAATGATAGAAAGTCCAATCAAACAGGCTTCATCAGTCTTATCTATTTGTGTTTTTTTGACGTAAATATATGCATACGAAAAACCGATGTCTCTAAGAAGTCAACTTATCAGCAGGTGAATCAACTGCAGGGGGTAGGATAAACATTGCAAAGATTTATAATTTTTTGAAAATAATTTTTTTGGCTGCATACCTTAAGCTACAAAATCGATAATCAGATTTTGTGGTTAATGCATGTCTGAATAAGTCAATTTTCGCTTTCGACTGATTGACTGACGCTTTGACGGTATCTAAGGAATAACATGAGGCCACATGATGGATGGTGACTGCCATTGTAGTCAGAGGTTTATATATTTCGCCTTATTTGAACTAGTCAGCCGAATGTACCTGCAATCATCAGTGAGTGATGGCATTCCCCGATGAAACTCAAGCCTACTAACCATTATAGGTTTCCAGGCCGTAGGTGTTACGAACTTCCTGGAATAATTTGAGCGCCGAGTCAGATTGATTCATTATAAATTTTTTAAATTAATCCCAGCGTGTTAGGAAAAACAAACAAGATTTTTCTGAACGTTGCTGTGTAAGCAAGCTTCTTCAGCAGATTCGATTTATAATATCCATCAATTATAAATAATTTGCTGTAGAAGCTGTTCCTACACAGCGAACGTTCAGAAAACAGATTTTGTTTTGACTTTCTTAACACGCTGGGATTAATTTAAACTACTAACCATTGTTTCAAACGTCGGAGGGTTATCCACTAAGCCACTTAGGCAGCAAGGAACACCTGTTGTGCTCAAGGACATCAGTCATTACTCATTTTTAATTCATCTTTGACTTTTCCACTGATTAGGGAGTGGCCTTTGGACACTAGCCGGTTATTTCCGTCTAGTGAACTGATGGCGAATTCTAAAATGAATTAAAAACAAATAAAAATTTTTGTTGTTCTCACAGCTCAAGTGGTCTAGTGGACAGGAAACACTTTGAAAATATTTATTTCCCGATACGAATTTAAAACAAGCAATAAAGGTTAATAAAGCAGGATTTAATGATGGATTCATCAAATTTCGGTAGAACTCGTCAGCTGAATACTCTACATACACGGATATATATACTTTTGAAATTACATTGGGAAATATAGGACTGATAAGTAAACAAACTACATTGAATTAGTCATGCAGAAAGACAGGTGCGAATGTTTTTCCAGGTCATGTTCAAATAGATAAGGGGAGAGAGAGTATGAAAGATCAAAATTAAGATAAATTGCATTACGCTTCAATTACATCACTTAGATAAACAATTAGACATTAGAGAATATAACAAGAATTGCAAACAGAGTGATGTAAATAGTAGTAGTTATAATAACAATAATAATAGTGTTGAAGTGAGTTAAGATAATGCTACTGATAAAGGATAGTTTTAAATGAATCAAGAATAATAATAATAATAAAAATAATAGGAGGTAGAATTATAAGTAAAACGTATTACCATGGTAGATTCAGAGTCACGACCATCTCCTTTTGTACACAGAGACCTGGTTTATAAACTCGAATTGCACAAGCCTCTGCAATTGCACACTTTGGTGTTTGAAATAATGTAGGCTCACTGAGATTGAGTCTTAGTCTTAGACAACATCACCATTCTTCACTGGGGAATTCAAGTTCATCCCACTTACTAGCTCAAAAAAGAACAAAATGTACCTGCTAGATTCCACTGATAGTCACTCAATGCTGATGTTTATTAAGATTTTGTTACTAAGGAATATAAGTTGAAGACTGACTGAAACCAACTAGTACTCAACAGGTTTTACATTTACATTTCACACTGTTCATTGGTACGGAATTATGACCGCATCAGGGATTAAACCTAACACTTTCAAGTTATGAGGCAAGCCAGCTGATCATTAAGTCACTCGAATCACATTTAAGGATTCATGAATTCACACCTCCACTAGTGTAATAGACGTTGGTTGGTTCGTGGTGAAATGTATTTTGAAAATAGTCGAGGTCGTAAGTTGACAGAATTTGGGATTCATGGTTAACTGAAATTCACTCAAGTGACTAAATAGTCAATGTATAGGGCTTCAAGCTAGTGGCTTGAAGTTTCTGTAGCAGTGTTTATTTTACAGGATGGGGTTGCTAGCGTCATGCCCAACCTTTCCTCTTCATCAGCATTATTTCCGGCTTAGCGAGGTAAAGGAGGGCGTCGGCCAGTGATCGAACCCCGGACTATGTGCATGATCGGCGAGCCTCCTAACCGCTTTGCCACCGACGCACAAATAGTCAATGTGCTTGACTCATAAACTCACGATCTTGATTTCAATGACCAACGGCGTCGCCGATGCGTGCTGCTAAAATGTCCAAAAGCAGGACAAAACACCTATGCATTAAATCATTATTTTCAATCACTATCTAACCGACTTTGATTCACTTCCATGAACTCATAACCATGATGGGAAAAAGGCTAGTGAGGTGAAAGTTGTGTCTATTGGAAAAACTGTAGTACAGTCCCATATAAAAAAACATAAATTGCTTGTAAGTAAAAAAATTACAAAATTGTATACGTCTATCTAACTCTTACTTAATTTTTTTCATATCATATCTAATCTACCCATCGAATGAAATATGACAAGAGTAATGGGCTTAAATTCAGTTTTTAGATTTTTGTCCTTAACTAACATGAATCACAGAGATCGCTGCAAAAAAAAGGAGTACCGAAAAGCTAATTTGAATATTTCTGCTAGCTCACGACCCCACCAGTGATCAAACTGGAGCCTTCAGGTTATGACACCAATCAGCTACTTGGGACGGAATATAGTGACTCTTGAATCTCACCTTTATCGACCAGCTTGATCTCGTGATCTGAAGCTCCCGGTTCCGACCCACAGATGAGGTCACTCGTGAGCACTAGTGAAGTGTCCCAAACTCGGACGAAACCACTATCTATTATTCTCTGGTTTTCAATACTCTTTCTGACTAATTCTTTTAATTCACTTGGACAGTAGTTTTTTCAGGAACAGAGCGAATTTAACAGTAGAGAGATAAGGAGAGACTTTACGCTTATTAAGGCGAAAAGTCACCTATCTGACATTGATTTCGTTATTCCCATGAAATATCATCCATTTCTGGGTTAACAATCTTTTATTCTTCACTACTGGTCGCTTATTTCGCACACGTTTCTTCTTCAATAACTTCAGCATAGAAATACAAGTCACCATTTCTTCTCAAATTACTTTATATACCACTGGTAACCTATTTATAAGTAGTACACATCGCACATACTTAATTAAAGTTAAATCACTGGCTACTCAAAAATATACAGTAAATTTCTAAGGGAATTTTGCAACCTTTAGCATATTTTTCAAAGTTAATGAGGGGTTTTATTGTATCATTATTCTGCATTGAAATTTTTGATCCCTGATACACCGAGTAACCGTAATTCTTCTCCGTATTACATCATAGTAAACTATCACTCAGGACTATTGTTACAACTCATTTATTTCTGTTGATTTCTCTACGAACCTGTAGTTTTTATGCATACATTGAGGCTGTGGGGATTTTTTCACACAATGTCACTGTATTCGGAGAAATTGAAGGACAGTTAGGGCTGGATGCGTAAATGGTTTATTTAGGAAGATTAGCAGCAAGGATGAATGAACCGACAGCTGACGACACAAATAATATGCAGAAGCGAATGTTGATAAATGGATTGGACATACACAGAAAAGACTTTTGAGTGATATCACATAGCCAATATGGCTCTCGGTAGGATCTGAAGGAGGAATGACGAGTTTGGCTTTCTAGGGTGACATGAATGACATTGTGTGTGGAAGATAATGAGATCAGTCAACTGAAGAGAACGGAAACCTGCCACTTTCCACTTCAAATCGAAGTGGGGAACGATCTCAATGAATTCAGTTCATATGGCAGGCATACTGACCCATAATGACCCACTGATAGACGTGTCAGTGCCATGAGAATTTAATATTTTAAATAATTCACTTTATATATCGCCACCGTGAGGCACTGTCATCCACGCGTATCTTGATTCACACAGTCCATATCACTACGTGACTGCGTGATGACTTTCATAAAATTATGATTATAAGATATGACCGTCAGATTCCACTCGCCTTCGGTGAATCGTCAACAGGTTCGCCTAAATGAGTGCATACCTGTGATGTGTCCAAAATGTGGTTGAAACACCAATTCATTAATCCTCGAACTGATGCCAATTTCTCACACTACTTGAAAGTAACTTAATCCATGCAGGGCAACACTTAAAAATATTCATTACCGTCTTAAACAAGGGATCACTGTTTTCTAATCGCCTTTATGTAACACCAGTGAATTGGCAGAAGTTAGAATTCATGGGCCATTGGATCGGGTCCTAGTGGCTTAATGGTATACGAGCTCGCCTTGTAACCAGAAGTTCCTGAGTTCGAATCCCGGTGGGTGCGTACTGATGAAGAGTCCCAAACTAGGACGAAACAGCTGTCCATTACTCCTAGGTTTTCCAATGGTTCTCTGACCAATGTCAGCTCATGATGAAAATGCTATAACAAAGTTTATTTAAAAAAAAAATCAGCTTATGTTCAGTTGGTAATTACTTAAGTGTTCATACATAAATAATTACAGTTTGGTTTTTAAATAAATTTTGTTGTGAAGCCAAAAAGAATTCCTGGGCAGTAGTATTACAATACAAAAAAGATGTTTCTATTCACTACACATTAAATCTTAATGAATGTGGTTATTAAATTCACTTTGTCTCTTCAGAAACCCCCATTTCTGGGGTAGGATTTTTAAAAGTTTGTTTGGCTCAGTTGCTTACAATGTAATTTTCTAACGTTGGATTTATGAGGTACAGATTAATTATTAAAATACTAAGGGGAAATGAACATGTTTTTATCTGTTTATGCTGATTATGGCATAAGTAATTATACTTAATGCCTAAAGTTAAATTTCACAACATTATTATTATTGTTCCCTTGGGTTCCTAGTGGAACATAGGGCTTCAACTGCACGCCTCCACTTGCTTCTGTCTTGTGCTGTACTTTTCACTTGCATCCATGTAAATCCATACTGCTTCAGTTCCTCTTCACACGATCTCCTCCATGTCACCCTTGGATGTCTCACTCGCCGCTTTCCTTTCGGGTTCCACTCGAGCACTGGCCTGACGCACGATGTCACCCAGTGGCCTCCTCAGTGAGTGTTCAATCCATCTCCCCTTTCTCCTGCATATTTGCTGGGCGATTGGCTCCTCTTTTGTTTGTTCCCATAGCTTCTTGTTTGTGATTCTTTCCGGCCATCTCATCTTCAGCAGTATAGAGCGAAGACAGTTGTTGATAAAGGTCAGCAACAGGCTGTTGGAAATATTCTTTGTGACCATACGCCAAGTTTCTGATCCGTATAGAAGAACTGACTGACTTGACGTTTGTATTAAAAATCCGAATTTTGTTGTTGATGCTGAGTGACGAAGATTTCCAGATTGGTTTTAAGTTGATGAATGCGTTTCTCGCCTTCCCGATTCTCGATTTGACATTCTCACACTGATATCGAGTGAGATGAGGCTGACTGCATTTTATTAACAATGATATTCCTAATAGTGATGGACGGAATCATGCGTCAGATAGTTAGTCCGTAGATGACGAGAAGGCAAGAATAGGCTGGATTTTGTGGATGATGATTTATGTTCAGTATCACATGAATTCGAAGACTCACAGGTTGAAAGAAGAGGCGGGCAATGCAGATAGGACTTCAATTAAACATACAGGAGATGGGGCTGATGAAGATGAAGAAGGTGAAGATGACTGAAAAATGACTCAGGGGGCGTCTGAGTGTGACATCAAAGCAGTAATAGGAGATTTACAGTGTAAGAAATAAATAAAATCAATTTTATCATTTCACAAATGAGGGTTATTGAAACAATGGAACCGTGTGTAAAGATTATTTGAAAAATAACCTATTGGCTTACGTTTTTACGAGTTGATCATGAATTGACATCAGTGTGAATGGATGTCCCACCAACGACAATGGTTGGGGTGGAAGTTGGAATTCATGAGCCATGGAATCGGGTCCCAGTGGCTACATGGTACACGAGCTTGCCTTGTAACCGGAAGGTCCTGGGTTCGAATCCCGGTGGGTGCGTACCGCCGATGATTCCCAAACTAGGACAAAACAGCAGCTGTCCAGTACTCCCTGATTTTGAATGGTATCTAAATGATATCAATCCGTGATCAACTCGTAAAAAATAACTAACCCTTACAAACCAAACTATAGAAAATTATGCATTTGTCTTGTCTGATTGATTGCCTAACATGTTTACGTGTATAGCAGATATTCTGACCTGCGGATCTCCACGAGGCTATATACATACTTCCATATTATTTGTAGCGTATTTACGGTGTGTAATTAGTGTCATATTCTAAACGTCTGTGCAGTTTGTTCTTTTGGTGGCGTGTATTCTCTTAGCCAGATGGTTTAATTTAGGGAGCCTTTATTGTCTTTCTAGACACCATATTCAGGGCTTATTTTGAAATGGAGTGAAATTTTACAATTTATCGTGGATGAAACAACTGTTCTTCCAGTCTGCTTGAAAGTATGTAGATATGTTACACAGGGAAGAGTCTATAACGTAGACGTCACATGACAGATTGACTGACCACGTGATCAACGAGATCGTTCAGTACTGAGGGCAAGCCACATCTGGCGAGAAATCTGCCCAGTCACTATCAGTATAAAAGATAGTTATCTCATTTATGGAGAATTCCAAAAGCTTACTTCATTGTAAAGTTAGACTTGATGTTGTCCATAGACTACAAATAGCACTGAAAACATCATTTTGAATACTGATCTGTCTTGATTGATTGTTACGAATCAGGTTCAGGGAAAACTTATCCAAGATTAGATTTTCTACGCTTATGCTGGATACTTTGATCTAATAATAATCAGGTTTATATGATCACAAGAGGATGAACGAAATGGTTGTTGCCTCCAGCCAAATTACATTTAATACGACGTATATCGAATTGAATTTGTCTCCATATGCATATGCATTAAGATAACAAAATGTATTGGTAAAAGAATATTCTTTCTGACAACTTTCCCACTGGTTTCTACAAATCGGTTAACACATCTCCACTTTGTTTTATTATCTCCCATCTTCCTCAAATGGGTCCAAGATTGCCCATAATCTTTCATCTCCTCTTCAACACACCATCTCCTCCATGTCACGCTTCGCTTCTCATTTGGATTCCACTCAAGCGATGTCCTGGATTGCACGCGATGTCATTCGACTGTTTTCTCAACATATGCCCGATCCATCTCCGTTTTCTTCTACATATTTGTTGAGCAATCGGTTCTCGCCTGTTGGTTCGTCCCTACAGTTGCTTGTTATTGTTGCTGCTCACTTGTTATCTTCATCACCTCTCTCTCATCGCTATATTCATCTGGAGTCCTGTATTCTCTGCCTGCTTCCTCAGCCAGTTTGTTAGCTTTCGCCTGTAAGTCTTCGAGTTTGTGTGACATTAAACATGAATCATCCGCGCGCGAAATTCAGATCTTCTAGAGTCTTCTTATCAATGGTCCACCGTACTCCTGTCTCCTCTCTCCCCACACAGTCTGACGCATAATGCAGTCCACCGCAATCGGGAATATCATTGGTGATAATAGGCGGCTTCGTCTTACATCGTCAAATGAGATCGATTCCCCTGTTTGAAAAGATTTATTGATAAACATATTTTTATATGAATATATCAGTAGTGGATATCAAATATATACAGAGTGCTCGCTGGTGACTTGCGACAGGAAACAATTTCTTGGCGTTTTAATGAGAAATCATTACCGATTTGGTCCACCGGGTCAGGTGTGAGGATATATACTCGCCAATGACACTGGTTGGCATAATGGGGAAGCTGGGATTCATCAACCATCCGATTGAACCCGAGTAACTGAACGTTGTAGGAGCTTGCTCGAAGCTTCTGAGTTCGAACACTGGGAGGGTGTACTGATGACGGCTCCCAAAGGAAGTCGAAACAGCTGTCTATTACTCCCTGGTTTTCAATGGTTTTCTAACTAACAATTGTCCCTGATCAAACCTACATTAGTAAATAAGAGTAGTTTAACTGGTGCTAATGCTGAGTGAGTTATCAGTGGCATTTGTTGCAGTTCTTGAGGCAGTCAATCTTGATTTATAATCAACTGAAAATTTGGTTAGCGGCCAAGCGAAGTAGTGACCTCTGAAATACCAGTCCGACGACCTGCCAGCTAATCTGTAAGAACCAACCACAGACCAAGTAATTCTCAGCTGTTGTTCGTAGCATCAGCTAATCAAGTACATCTTTTGTCAATCTCATTATCCCTGTACTTCATCCCTTGGGTTCAGTATGGTACTGAGGAATTCACTAGAGTATCTCGATTTTACCATATTATCTGCAGGTTTTATCTTGGCTGACCTCAAGACTTCCCATAAGCTTGCATTTTTCCCTGACATTGTAACGACAGTAGACAAGGATCAGGAAACAGATTGTTTAATTGAGAAAATCAAGAGATTTTAATACATTCCTATGTACATTATCTGAAGTTTATTCTGTTATCTCTTCGTGGCCTTTTCTTAGAAAATCAAGCCATATATCTGCGAATCATGACTCCACTGTGATTGGCTGTTGATTTCCTTAAGGTTGATCTTTGTTTTTTTCTCATGTCCCTGATTAGAGACATGAACATTGACGTAAATTGTTGTCTGCAATTTCGGCTTGCAGCCAGCTCTCACCACAAGGTGATCTTTCTTTCGCACTTGGATTCATGCCGAACTCGTAGCTTCCAATTCAGCTTCTACTCGAAGCTACTAAATGATCTCCTGAGTGTGCTCAATCCATCTACAAATTCATCGGCATATTCTCTGGTCCATGGGTATTTAATTCGTTAACCGCCGCTAGAATTCCTTGTTGCCAAAGCCTTATGATCAGCCACATGACATTCAGTTTCAATGCGGCGGTTAAGCTTTTATGGGAATCTGAAGTGGCCTGTTATAAATGCTTGTCAGTCTTAATCATTCTAAATTTAAAGGAGATCATCTGATATAACCGTGACTAGGTGAATTCTTACTGATGTAATGGTTAACGATTTAAAGGTGAAATGGGATTTAATGTCGATTCACTTATTTGGTTTTTCAAGGCGTTTCACTTTAGCTGACAAGGAAACGTTTAACAAGAATTCAGCTAACTATTTATTTATTTATTAAGGACTTTAGTTTTCTGATGCTGGTTTAACCGTTCATAACCTGAGTAAATGGGTGCAAAAAATAAAATCTTGTTATAGAAGTCGATTCATCCACTTACTCAATGAATTCCCAGAATTCTAGATAGCGAAAGTCTTTTTTCCACTCCTTTAGATTTCGTTTGTACCACTGGGCTCCATCCTATAAACCTTCAGTACTAACAAGCCTTCCCCCTGTTTCTGTGCTTACTGCTGACTAGTAAAACATTTGAAATATAACAGTGCTTTGGTCGAAAATAGAATCTGGACCTCCAGAGTGCCTGGAGAGTATTCTATCATTGGACTACTATTGTAAATGTCCTATTAGGCATTATAGCTCACATTCATCTTCACTCTACGCACCTCATGAGTGTTTATGCTGCCTTCACAGATCACATTCTTGGAGAGAAGTTATCACTTCAACTATGCTACAGTGGCTCCTCGAACCCTTATTTCAGTTCCTGTCACCACTGCTGTTAGCCATCAAGAGAGCGTCAAATACCAATCAAAAAAGTCTTAAACGTAGGTTTTAATGTTACATTAATAATTCTACACATTGACACGTTTTGAACTATAAGCGTATTGATGTGAAAATTTACTCAAGTAAGAAACTTGCCAGGTTGACTTGAATCAAGAAAATCAAGCGAAGTTAAGGAATAATATATATAATTCTACTTAAAAACATGGGAATTCTACTCATGATATTTTATGTGTGATAAGCCCACACACTTTGAAAACTGTCATTAAAAAATTATGGGTTGATAGACTGATATAAGGGCATAAATGGTCGTTGACTTTGATATAAAACAAATAGTGGTTAATTTTAGACTAACATCCGTTAAAAAAACATAGCAGTCAGGGAGGAGACTGTCCTTTTTAATGAGTTTATTATCAGACTGTACAATCTCGCAAACTTCTATTAATAATCATGAAAAAACCATAGCCTATGGAAAATAATAAACGGTAGGTGTGACAATCATTCATATACGATCGTTTAGGTTGATAATAAATTCATAAATTAAACAGGTGTAATAATTCATTACAACCGTGGTCTCTGAATGCCCCTGGATGTCGTATATTTATGTTACATCATTGGAGACAATCGAATGGCAGCTTTTGCAAGACAAAAGTTTCTTCAGCAAGGCGTATCCGCAATTTCGCAGGGACAACTAACATCCTCAGTGAGGCATGAAGCCTTGTCTCCCAGTGCTACCTGTATTCAGGGACATTACCAGTGAGCTGCTTTTGCATGGGAAATACTTCTTATAAGACTATAACGCTTGTGGTGTATATAAATTATTGGAATTCTTCGAACCAATAAATATATTCCATTCCATGTTGATTAAAGTTAAATTAACCGCTTATAGAAATAGTTATTTTCTGTTATTTACACCTAGTTTGGTCAAAGGTTTGCTTAAAACCTTAAAAATAACTATTTGAGGAGTTATCGCCCGTCGGCTTGACCTCTTTGTTTTTCCCTATGTTTGGATTAGTGGATTCCTATTGGCTGTGATCACTTTTAATGCATCACTGAATTATTGCATTTTCAAGGTCATTCTAACTGTATATGTATGCAGAGTTTCTGTCTAGGATTTTGACTGTTGTTTGAGACAGTATAGCTCTCTTGTCGCTACGTGCCGAAGATGTTATTGTTTCTGTGGATGTGTGATTAGGAGAGATTAGCCAGCGCATGAAGTTAGTATTCGCACATAGTCTACTAGATCGTAGTGTCGGTCATAAGAGTTTCGATCTCTCCTATGAAATGAGAGAGGTGAATGATTTATGCCTGATGTTTGGGTGAAAACCAACAAGTTCGGAGATGGGATGCATCGGTGGCACAGTGGTTAGGACTCTTGCTGACCATCCACATGGTTCGAGGTTCGATCCCCCACCGACGCACACCTGATATCTTTGGTCAGCCTGCAAAATTTGGTTTACCGATATCAAATGCTGAAAATTTCATACGTGTACCAAAATACTGCGTGAAATTAAGCTATAATAAAAAATTTTAAAAAAAATATGACTTCAGGTAATTGTAGGGAAGACTCTGGTGACCAAGTTATCAGACCATTATATAAGGAAATCTTAAGAAAGTAGTTTCTTAAACATTTGTAAAAAATTATATTTGTAGAGTCTCAACTAGATTGAAATGAGTAATTCCAACGTTTTGTTCGGCAATGATGATTGTCGTGTTTTCACTCCCCGTTGTCTGCAACAGAAAGCATATCCTAAATCCGTAGCTGTCGAGTCACCTGACAGCATCAGTAGGTCGAATAAAGCAGATCAATCTTCAGAAAGAAGACAAAGCTATAAGTCCGACAGAATGCTTCTACTAAAGTCTTATCCTAAACACCATAATTTTGAAAATACGTCTGATCATAAAATTCTAGATACTAACAGTTTGAACAGACATGAAGGCGTGATGTTAGCTGATGCATAGGAAATCCTTAATAATAAATAAAAATGGATATGCATCACTAATTATTAATACTTGGTCAAAATTCTCGACTGTCCATATGTTCTTATGGAAACGTTAAGAAATGTTTTACAACTGTTTACCCACACACACACTCTGTTAAAACTGTTTAACAAAGGTAGACCAATATTTGTAAGTTCGAGGTCAAATTTGGATCACAGCTGATACAATTTTGTTTATTATACTTGTTGATACTTGTTGAGTGACTCATGATTGGACAAAGTCTTTAAAAACAAGTGATGTTTCTTTTATATATAAACCTCTGTTATGTTAATTTCGATTAATTTCCCTGAAGAAGTTTGGACCAGATTGTCAAACGAAACGTTGGAATTACTCATTTCAATCTCGCTGAGACTTTACAACTATAATTTTTTACAAATGTCTACTTCTCACTCGGTGCCCAAATATTTTAGAACTATTCTGTCTAATCTTGACGACAGTTCATTTGAAAGTAGTTTCTTTTAGACATTTAGGCAGAATCGTTTGATACACAGGCAGGTGACATGAATGAAGATTGAAGGCAACAGCTATCTTTAGAGAAAGCAAGACAAATGTTCATTCCCCTGAAACCAGTATGGAAAGTTTCAGCAAAAGGCATAACCCTGACGTCACTTCAGCCAGTGGTTCGGAGACTCAACACGTGTTAGCGACAGTGTTTCCGGCTGTTTACAGACTTATATTAACCGTCCGTGAAGCGAATGCTCCTCTAGGGCACATCTCTACTTCATTCTGTTCACTTCAGTCAGCTTTAGCTCATTCCACAACTACTGGCAACGCCTCATTTCCCTTTCACATGATTTTTCATGTCAAACTTGAATACCAAGCCCGTCATTTCCCACTCAGATTACTTACGCTCAAGAGACAGGCATCTAATATCACTTCAATGTCTTCTCAGAGTATAATCAGTCGATCTCCATCTGTATTTCCCTCCGTATGTTTGTTGGTTTTCAGATCTTTGGCTGCCTCTCCGGCAGTGTTCCTCCCCTATTGCTTATTCTTTCTGGTTCACACTCACATGTGGTTAGTTAGAAGCAGATAACAGGTATTAGGGAAAGATAAATTCCTCAAATGCTGAATACTTTGCAGAATAAGACTACTTCATCCCAGACGTGTCGTCTGCTACTGCCATGAATTTACAATTAGTAAGCTGTTGACAACTTCAAAAGATTCTTGAGTAGCTCAGCGACAGACTAAATTACGGGGGATAGAAATAAAGACAATTACGAAGCAGTATAGAAAACATGAAGTAAAGAAAGAAGAAACAAAATACGAATAAATTTTAAGCAACCTAATACTATAGTGTGCACGTTTCATAACTTGCGGTATACAACAATTAAAAGAACGGCTTTTGAGGAAGGAGGGGGTTGAATTTCATTTTCGACGGAGTCATCATCAAATAGGCCGCACATTCGTGTATACATATATAGTAAATGAGAGAAAGTGTTCCAGGAGTATTTACGTCTTGTAAATGGGAGAACACAGATATGTCCGTAGCTCGGTAGCAAGACATCTCCTGAAGTCTGTGTACTCAGCTTCATTTGGAAAGTCCTCCAGAATTGTATATGAAATCTCATCAAACCACTCATAATGTCATTATGACATCTTGGCATAGCTGACGCACTAACGGTCAAAAATTGCAAACCAATGCTGTTTCCTAAAGAAAGTCGTTCAACCACTATCCCTACCATATCCATCATGAAAAGACAGCTCTCTCGAAAATTGTTATTTTCACGTATTTAATCTCTATTTGTAATTGTGTTATTCACCATAATTGAATTCCCAACTCAAGGTAGTTCTGAAGCTTTCTCACACCTCTTTATTTTACAACATGGTTGATAACTGCGCCAGAAAGATAGTCTTCTTCAATGCAAACGTCTCTTCAAAATATTTCCAATGATCTAATATGTGTATTCTGTAAAAAGATATCTATCACTAAATGTCACTGTGTCGCACTATTAAATCAGATATTTTGCTGACTGTATGTTGGTCGACATTAGAACACACTGAGTGTAGTGTCTGGGCAAAACAATATCCTGTTGCTTAAAAAAATTAATAATCCCCACTGAGAAATAAAACAAAGAATTCAGCGAAGAAAATTCTCTTTTCCACGTACATATTTGAATAAGGCATTTAAAAGACAAATTTCGCGAGATGATATCGTCATTTCGTAGTTTCTCTACAATCGCTTTACAACCAACATGGTTCACAATAATAAAAAATAAAATACATGACGATTACTCACATATATAAAACAAAAGTACATACTAATGACCAGTCATATTTAAATAGGTCAAGTAGTCCATCGTAGGCAAAGGTTGAAGTCTACTGTTTTTTATACACACTGTTTAGGCTGTATGTGACTAATCCAAAGTGCTTCCATCCCCTTCAATGACCTTGAATTAGAGTTATGTGAAATAATTGTGAAACAGTCATTAATATTGATTTTGTGACCCGACATTAATGAATGCTTTGCAATGGATGATGCTGGATTTCTATTCAGATTAATTGCATTGAGAATTTCTATATGTTTTAATAACCATTTTGGAACATGTTCTTTCGACGACATTGGAACATTCTATTGATTCTACCTATATAGGTGTACGTGAACTTGTAGAAAGTGTTTGAAGTAGAGTCCATAGAATATAGTCCTTTATTCGTAGCTACAGGATCGAAAATATTCGGTATGTGAGGGAAAGAGATGCGGTGTAGAATGTGCGTTCAATGACTGACCGAAGTCTTTGAGCTGTCAACTGCATAATCGGGTTACCCTTGAATAGTAGGTTAATAAAGATATCTTTCTTTGGTATAGAAACTATCTTTTCTAGATGTGGTCAATCCACATTGTGACAATTGATAAAGTGAGTTTTCTGGATAACCATTAACTAATAAAACTGAATGTATATTTCGAAGCTCATCCGTCAATGTGTCACTCGTACATATTTTTCGGGCCCTTGAGAACAGACATTTCACCAAGGAGTGTTTATACTGGATAGGAACAAAACTGGTGAAATGAATATATCGTCCACTCCATGTCTGTTTGTGCAAAATGAATCACTTAATCTTTCCATCGTCTCTCCTGGTCATTGATATATACATATTTATCAATCATAATAGACAGCAACAATTATCCTCTGTGTGTATGTTGAAGTTTGACAGTGAGTGAAAATACTAAATACTAAAAAATACTATGGATAGCTGGGAAACTATGGCTCTTAATACGTTTAATCCTACTCCAAAAATATGGTGGAGATATGTGGATGACACTTTCACAGTGTTAAAAACAAAACATATCTCTAGCATCTTGGCACACATAAACTCACTAGTGGAGGGAATAAAATTCACATTTTAAGCCGAAAATGAACAAGGAGAATTAGCTGTGATGTTAGATTGTAAAATAAAACGAATAGAAGAAGGCAAACTACACACTAGTGTTTATAGAAAACCAACGCATTCTAATAAATATTTAGACTTTAATTCATCTCATCCTTTAACTGTTAAGGCAGGCTTAGTTAAGCGTTTAAAAAACCAAGCAATGGCACTAAGTAGCACAAAAATAGACCTAAATGATGAAATAAAACAGATAGAAGAGACGTTGGTATCAAGTAACTATCCTTTAAAATTCATTAAGAGGATTGAAAAAGGCCAAAAGAAAAATAAAAAGAATTGTGAAACTAGTAATAATGAGATAAATAAGAGAGAATATAAGTCATCTACAGTTATACCATATAAAGAGGGGACATCTGAGACACTACGTAGGATTCTCAATAAAGCAGGAATCAGGGTGGCATTTAAACCTACAAACTAACTCAGGGACAAGCTCTGTAGGTTAAAAGCCCAGTTGACCCAATTAGACAAAATAATATAATTTACAAAACACCCTGGAATGAATATGAGGTCAACTACATAGGTCAAACTAATAGGTCAGGGGTGGTCAGATTGTCAGAACAAAAGAATTTAGTTAAAGTAGGAATGGTTGACCCCGAGAAGATAAGTAATTTAGAAAACAGTTCAGAAATTGCACTGTATGCATTAACACACAACCACATAATAGGGTGGGAGAGGTTTAAAATCCTAAAAAGTAATATAGATAGGTGTAGAGATAAAGAGAGATTGATTACTGAACCCTGGTTCATTGAGTCTACCCAACAAATGCCTAAGGAGTGATTGATCAGTCATACCCGAAGTATGGAAAATACTACTACCAATCAAATCAAGTGAAAATCAAGTGGAATACAACGGAACTATATAAATGAATTTAGGAAGTCGTGTTATTACCTTGATATGATTATGAGCAATAAATTGCGCTAGAAAAGTCATCAGTAAACATTACTGTATAACACTGTGAGACTTTATCAAAACAAAATTTACCCATAATGGAATTACACTCTACCACAGTGCACAAGTTTTATTCTTATATCAATAAAATACTAAAGTGCTATAATATTCATGTAAGGGATTATGAGTTATAAGTGATTATGTATATGAATGAATAACTAAATAAGTAAACAGAGGTCAACCTAGAGTTCAGTAGATAACATGTGTGAAATAGATGATTAGAAAATAGAGTACACTGGGAAATATGAATATGTGAGCACATTCATTACATGATGGAGACGACATAGAATGAATGAAATGTTGTCAAAATAATTGACTGTATAAGATGTTCGAATATGATGACACAAAGTGAAATAAAATAAAACAAAAAGTGGGACACGGAATAAAGAAGGATAACAAAGTTGTTATCCGAATTACACATTAAAATCGAGACTATGGTAACGTAAGACTTCGTAAAAAATTGCTTTTGGACACAAAGTGCTGGCTTTATGTGTTATGTATTGCCAAAGCCTGTGCCATACTTAGCAAATTCACTGGTACCCGTTTCAACTAACTTTGTCTAACTATGCAGACTACGTTGAAAGATGTTTCAGATTCTGTGTCGTCAGAATCTACAGTCTGTTGAAATACAGATGAATTAATACCTCCGCGTCATCCTTTACTCAGCCAAACTTGGAACTACTCATCTAGAATGCGGCAGAATATGTTTCTCCCCGAAAGTATAAATGCACATGGAATTAGACAATTGAGGTAACATTTCCTTGACATTATGGTGCACCATTGGACGGCTGGAGTAGGTTATTCGTAAAGTGGCAGCGAAGAACGTTTTTCTCAATGATCTCATCAGACGATTCTTAAGTATCTCACTTGCAGTATCACCCCTAAATTCTAAGTAAAGGGGCAATACTTGTTTAACTACATTGTCAATCTCTGCATTTCTTCCCAACAATTTACTAGTGGCTTCTACGAAGAGTAGTGGATGCTCGTTCTCTATGAAGGTTTCTTTCATCATCAATACTATCTTCACTAAAAATTCTCCACACCTGCGATGAAAGAGAACGAGTAGCACTCCTTTTTCTGTCCTGTTTTTTTCATCTGTTCAGAATTCTCGAATAAATTTGTCAAAATAATAAAAATTCATCAACAAATTAACCTGGTTTTCTACAAAACAACGATACAGACATTTATTGAATGTCATATAGCAAAATAGCTGGTGTTTACATTCCCCATTTGTGTTTGCTTGTTATTTTGACATTTCAATTTCGGAAAATAAAAATTCTGAAAATTAATCATTTTTAAAGCATTAATTTAGTGTCAAAGTGAGACTTAAAATTAAGAGCAACAAAATAACCGCTGTCACTAGGATATAAACAGTGTCATGTGTACAGTCATTCGTGTTGTTGCTGACTAGAATCTATTAGTCGACTGTGCATTGTTTTCACTGTGGTAGCTGACTAGCTATCATGTCACACTACGAATTTATGTGAAACGTTTGGAGGAATTCAGCAAAAACACTGGATCAAGGTATCACACCTGCTGAGACATGTTGACAAGGTGTATCTGTAGTCCTAAAGAACCTGATGTTCCCTGGGGTATTTGAATCCACATTGTCTAATGCCGAAGTTAGATATGTTTCCGTTTAGGTATTCACTTTCTGCTGACAGCTAACTTCGTGTACGACTGCAGTGATAGACTACGATCTCGACACTGAATAAACTTCAGAGACAAATCGATGTACCAGCTGAGTGACTACAGAAATACCGATTGCTCAATGGAAACGTCCCTAACTAAGGCACTGAATGAGGCAGAATAGAATCTTCAGTGAGAAATCATTTTCTCCATGGCTTCAGATACGCCTTACTGACTATTGTCAAAGAGCACGAAGCCTGTGTTTGAAAGGGTTGCTCTGCCGATGGCCTTCACTTTACGGGAGGTAAATGTGACAATATTAAAGTGGTCATATTAATATAAGTGTAAAACTCGGGCACTGTGGTAACAGGTAATTCCATATTTATGTGTTTGTTAGATATGTCACACAATGTGTGAAACAGTATTATTTACTGGATGACGTTTTGAACGAAATTCATGGTTCATAATCATATGAATTATTATCACACAACTTCGAAACTTTCGTTTTGTAGTTTGCTTTACTCTTCTCAGTTTGTTGTCATATTAGTAGCAGAGGTTTTGCTGATGTCTGGATGGACAGTTGTTGAATCATTTCTATCATAGGTATTCTCTCTCAGTTGATTCAATGAATAAAGCTTCCGTTATCAATCTCTCTCTACACCCTGTAACATTAGATTTTAAAACTGTTATCTTATCTTATTCTATGGTTTTGTGTAATTGCATATAGTTCTGTGCTATAGCTGAACTATTCTCCAGACATCTTATGCTGATCTAGAGTTTGCTAGGATTCTTTACTCAACCAGTCTGCCTGACGCCGTTTTACTACCTCGACCTGTGTATTTGACCTGAGAATCATTCCTGAAGGGTATTAGATAAACTAAATCGTTTTGTTAAATTGACTCCACAGGATCTCCAAACAGACAAAGCCTGGTCATGTATTTGCATAAATCGTGAGAAAGTCTGCATGTAAACGACCAACGTGTAACTAACTTGAGTGTCAATTGTGACGTAAAAGATTAAAATAAGTACAGTACAACAAAGCACAATCTCATGTTAGTTCTATCCTTTGCTTGATATAGCACTGAGTATTTTTATGTTACCTATATAATGACTGACCTTTATTTTCGAACTGATGCATGAGATTGAAGAGATCTATCTTCAAAATGAAATGAAATTTACTCAGCTGGGGCAAACAAAATTTCACTCCGATAGCTACAATAAAATGATTTTCATAGTATTATCATTATGTTGATAAATTAGGAAAACCCAAGGTTTATTTCAACTCTGATGAAGAAGATTTCCCCACATTCTATAGCTATAAAGCGTTATTATTACCAAGAAATAAGGCATAAAAAGTAGAATTCTGTTGAAATACTGGCACTTCTTGTTGATTAGAAATGTGTTGCTTAAACGTATTTTGTCAACCAGCAGTGTTTGACTATCATACTGAAATGATTTGAGCCACTGACAGAAGTTTCACTGGTTCTCTTACCGACAGGTTTGATGAGAGAACAGTTATTCACATGTGATATTGACTGGTGGTTGCGCTGTACATTTAACAAATTGGCAGAAGTGAGGATTCATGGGGCAATTGATGGGGCGACTCTGGCTGAGTGATCTACTTGCTCGTCGTGTAACGGGAAGCCTCTAGGTTCAAACGGCAGTGGATATATACAGATCTGCAGTACTCCTTTTTTTGTAGTAGTCATGTAAAGGATGTTAACTTGGGATCAAACCTGTAACCAATCAACTTCCTACAATCTAGCACTTTATGACTACTCAATTCTATCCGCCATAATGGAATTTCAAAGGTGATTTTATGTTTTTCATTCTACAGAGCACTGACTAATAATAATAATTAATAGACTGGGGTACAAGTTATCAAAAACGCTTATATTTGGATAATGTTATAAGAAGAAGGAATTTGTGCCGAATATATGGTATTTTGAACACTTATCATACATTTACTTGTCAAATCAATTGATTTTTGACAAAAAAATGACAAATGATTTAATGATATTATTAACCCCTACTTTTGACAATGTAATCAGAATAATTCATTTATTAGAGTGAAGTGGTAGGCAGCTTAACTGAACAAATGGCCATCGTCTCCGAACATTTCACTTTCCGCCCCCTCACAGTTTTCACAGATGATCTTGAAAGCCTTATTTGTATCATTTATATACATAAAATGCTTTGCTATTAAAAGACGTTGGTAGTCCGGCACCTACGTTAATCGAGGTTTCCAATTTCATTTAATTGACGATGTATTCAGGTGAATATTTTCCTAAAGACAAATGCAAAGCGTGACTACTCTTCACTGGATATGTGCAACAACACACAGAAACATACATGTAAATTAGTATTAACCATATGACGTGATATAGATAATTATGCAGTCCTGAGGCTTGTGGTAGACCACTATGTGTCCGATTTCTTCGATGACAATAACGATAATCCAGAAGGCACATCAAGATTTACAGATGACGAAATCTGGTCTCTGTCTTAAAATACTATTATTTATCGCCCCGTTGCAAAGGAGACTGATGGAAACATTTAAGACTAGAAGACAACTTTAATGAATTCCTCTGGGAAGACGGATCTCATGACATTATGGTAAAGTGGAGTTTAGCATGACGTGGAGTGTGTTAATGTCTCATTTAACACATTGTCACTCACTCAAAATCCAAGTTTACTACTGCTGTGAGTCTCGGAGAAGACGAAATGTGCCTCTTGAATTCCGCTGCTCAGAGGAACAAAGTCATGCTAAGTCACATAAACAATTCAACTGTCACCACTCTGAGCTGAACTGTCAAGAGAGACTGTTGAAATCTTCCGTTCAGTACAAAAGTAAACCGACAGGAAAGACATCACATACTTCATAAGCAAAACCAGTTCGCTAGAGTTGATATTTGGAATTCCGGTGATGACGCTACCTGAAGTAACTCATATAGTATCTACTGCTGTTGGGTTTGAACCCAAACAAGTAATTTATTCTGCAAGAACTACTGGCTGATGTGAGTATGACTCAACTACGTTTTTCATTTAGTCAGCAGAATATGACAGGATGCATAATAATAATAATAGGAAAAGTGAAAACAACTTGCTTAGAAATGCATTTCTAGATCAGTTGGTCTTTCACATCTGTGGTATTTTATTAAACTGAATAAAAAATTTCTTATCTAGTAGTGAATTTCCCTGGTGAATTTTGTTTTAATCTACACCATTAGTCAACATTTAATCATATTCGGCGGGTGTAATCAATCACACTACAATTCTAAGTTTAAATTTTTACCAAATACCAAGGTCGTTAATACTTTATTTTGTAAAAAAAAATGCATTTAGTTAAGTTTCAATCAATTTCACTCACATTTTTTATTACTTTCTTCCTGTTCACTTCAATGATTTATTCAGCTTGAAGCTAATATTATAACTTCAGGTAGACGTTTTTCAAAGAATATAAAATTTGATTGTTGATTGGATTCAATGTCCAATGTTCATTTAAACAAGACAATAAGACTGGTGACACAAGTTGGAGATGAAATTTCACTGCAGTTTGCTTTTCAAATAGAAATCATTTATATCACACGATAAGGCAACCAAGTAGGCGAGCAGTAATATATCTGATGCTGTCAAGTACTCATTAAATGAGATATGTAGTTGGGTCATACTCACATCAGCCAGTAGTTCTTGCAGAATAAATTACTTGTTTGGGTTCAAACCCAACAGCAGTAGATACTATATGAGTTACTTCAGGTAGCGTCATCACCGGAATTCCAAATATCAACTCTAGCGAACTGGTTTTGCTTATGAAGTATGTGATGTCTTTCCTGTCGGCTTACTTTTGTACTGAACGGAAGATTTCAACAGTCTCTCTTGACAGTTCAGCTCAGAGTGGTGACAGTTGAATTGTTTATGTGACTTAGCATGACTTTGTTCCTCTGAGCAGCGAAATTCAATAGGCACATTTCGTCTTCTCTGAGACTCACGGCTATTAATGTGCTTGGATTTTCAGAGAGTGACAATGTGCCAACTGAGACATTAACCCACTCCACTAGACTATAGTGTCATGAGATCCACTTTTCCGGGAGGATATTCATTGATTTCATTTAAATCGTCTTCTAGTCTCAAATATCTTCATTACATTTCTTTACAATTGGGAAGATAAATAATAGGGTATTAAGATAGTGACCAGATTTCGTCATCTGTCATTGTTGATGTGCAGTCTTGACTATCATGATTGTCATCGAATAAGTCGAAGACCTACCGTTCTACCACAAGTCTTGGGATTGCACAATTGACTGCATCACGTCAAATGATTAATACTAATTCACATGTATGTGTGGCCGTATATACACAGTGAAGAATAGTCAAGCTTTGCATTTGTCTTTAGGAGAATATTCACCTGAATACATAGACAAACGAAAACATTTTGAAACCGCGATATACTTGGATACCAGATTATTAACTTTTTCAACAACAAAGCATTTCATTGGTATGAATCATTAGAATAGTATTTAGTAGGCTTTCAAGATCATCTGTGAAAACTATGAGGAGCTCATACTGAAATGCGCAGAGACGATGGTCATCCGTTCAGTTAAGCTCTCTGCCACTTCAGTCTACAAAATGAATTAATCTGATTAGATTACCAAAAGTAGCGGTCACTATTATCCCAAAATCATTTTTCACTCGGTTTTCAATGATATGGACTTCCATATTTCCTCGTTTTCTCAAAAACCAATTGATTTGACGAGTAAATATATGATCAGAGCGTTCGAAATGCAGCACCAATTACCATATTTTCGGTGTGAGTTTTGGTCTTCTCATAGCACCATCCATACATATAGGCATTTTTAATAACTTGCACCTCAGTCTATTGTTATTATTATTCAGTGCTCTGCGGAATCTGAAACACAAAATCCTCTCTGAAATTCCATTATGGCGGATAGAAGTGAATAATTATCAAGTTATAGATCGCAAGGATTTCATTGGTTGCAGGTTTGATCTCAAGATGACATGATTTAGATAACTACTGGAAAAACCCAGGAGTACTCTAAATCTGTACACATCCACTGACGTTCGTAATTGTCATCGGAAAATTTGAAGATATACTGTTCTACCACGAGTCTCAGCATTGCACAACTGATCGTATCACATCATATAATGAATGGCAACTAACCGGATTCGTTGATCAAAACTGAAATTAATCATTTCCTGCTGTAAACTGCGAAAATGGGTAGGATTCTTAATCGAATATGTGGTTCTCCTTATTCAGCAAAAATTATATTTATTGTATCTGGAGAAGCATAAGTTTTATCATCGTTAATCATTTCAGTGTTTGTTCTTATTGACTTTATTGATATAATCATCACTATTCAATAGCCTAGTAATTAAACCACCCAGTTCAGAGAAAACAATCACATCAAAATCACCTACATGAGTTTCGGTTTACTCTTCTAACCGTTCTGTGATTATTTAAGTGGAAGAGAAGTAAACAATATTGGGAGGAGAAAGAAAAATGTTTTCTGGAGTAAAATACAATAGGCAATTATTATTATTATTGTTTCCTTTAATTCCTAGAGGAACATACGGCTTCAGCTGTGCGCCTTCATTGCGTTCCGTTCTATTCTAGAGTCTTCACCTGGCTCCAAGTCTGCCCATACGCTTTCAATTCTTCTTCACATGATCTCCTCCAGGTCACCCTTGGACGACCAACTCGTCGCTTCCCTTTCGGGTTCCACTCGAGGGCATTTAGAGAAATATAAATCTGGATTCTTACAAACAATGACGATAGTAACAATGTCCAGCTATTTAAGTTTTGTGCCTATAAGAACTGATTTCAGTAGAGGTTTCGTCATTTATTAAAGTCATTTTGAAGACTGTAGAGTAGTGATTTCATTCTGGTTTAAGACGTTTCAGTAGTTAGGTCTCCCGAACATGGTGCTTTGTTTAGAAATGAGAAAATTAGAATCCACAATGTCTGAATGGTCAGTATTTTGACCTCATAACCTCCAGTAATTCTCAATTTCAATGAACGTAAGTTCAGCGTCTCAAACTGTTGAAAATGCAGAAGCTAGAAATGGGGAGCTATTGATTTCTCTAATGTTCCCAATGAGTTACTAGGCTAGTGAGATAGTGTTTCTTCAGAAAATTATATAAAAATTAAAAACATTGACCTTTCTTTCCATGTGCCTGCTTGCAAAACACACTTGAGAACACTATCGAACCTGGCTAGCAGAAGGACAACGTAAGTGTTTACATCTCGGTAACAGGATATTGAGCTACAGTTTGAGCTTTTCAAAATCCCATACAAGACTGGATCAAACCTCTCAAAGGAAGTTAGATAAAGCCATCTGGGCGTAAATGAGACACTAGCGATCCACATTTTCAAGACAGCGGTATGTATTCAAAACAAATACCATCATAAACAGTCATTGCTTTCAAAATTTAATATCCTATTAAGTTTCTCCTGTAGAATTCCTTTTTATTTCTATTATTTTTATGTTCTTCACACTCCGTTCTCATCCGAACATCCTGTCTATTTTATTATTGCTAACTTTTTGATCCGTAACTGTGCAAAATATCGATTTCCTGGCTGACTTTGTTTGATAATGGAATCTATATTGAAGGCATTATATCGTTCTGGTTTGTTTCTTATCCTTGTGCACACTACCTCCAATCACCAATTCGTTAAAAGAGCAGAAGTCTGTGAATAGTTCTCCATTCTTATTTATTTTGCCGAACGGAAGCCTCTCTCCCTGCATTATCTGCTCCCAGTCTGGCTGGCATTCATATCGCTTATAAGGATTTTGATGTCACCGTTTGGGATGTTGTCCATACTGTTTGTAGTTATCCGTAAAAATCCTCTTTCTTTTCTTGTTCCGAGTTATTTGTAGCACTGTGCGTAGCGTTGGAAAATTTTTTTTTCCTTCCTTTTAAGTTGAATCTTACTGTCATGATCCTGCAGGATGTAATTGGTCCCCACTGCATTAGAGCTTTGGTTGACACTGGTGACATCATGATAGCCACTCCCTCAGTGTGTTCGTGGATGTCGTCTGGGTGATCAGACCGCGGTAGATTACTGTCTCTCCCGTTGACACGCTTGTCAATCCACATTTATCCCACCTGCTTTTACAGATACCCAGCACTTCCATGCCAAATCTTCGCATTTTGTTGGCCACCTGAGCAGCCTTCCCATCCTCGTACAATATAAGGACATTCCACGACCCCATTATTACTCTTGCTTTTATCGGGAGAAGACACACGGGCCGACTGACTGACTCCTCGGAAGGCTGGCTTTTACCAGCCGACTGTGTCATTTCGCCCCTCTGATTCCAGTGAAGAATAAGGTAGTTCTTTGAACTTTTTTTTTTAAAATTTTTATTGTGAGTTGAATTTCCTGTAGACTTTTGATTGAATTTGTGTCGTGGAGTCACTAGCCCCACTCCTAACTCTCCTTCTTTATCTGGGCTTGGGACCGGCTAGAAAACTAGCAAGCTAGTTAACTGAGCAAGTTTAAAAATCATGCCAAACCCTACTAAATTCGTCATCCATCTTCTTCTCATTGAGTTTCTTCTATATTGACTGTTTCTCTCTTGTGACAGACAGATTATGATTGTTTCTGTGTAGTCGTTTCTTAACAGACTACTGATATGTAATCTGCACCAAAGCTCTTGTTATAGATGTACTTATGACGCACACGCATAACCTCGAATGTGATACAAATTCTTGTGGAGGAATCGAAGTACAAATGGATAAGTGTAGTCGCTTGGAAGTATTAGCTAGCAGTCATCAGGAGTAGAAATATGCTTTAAATGTATCACAGCCATGCATATTTGACTGCTAAAACTCTAATTACTCAGGAATTAATACAAATATTCGAACAGCAAGAATTAAATTGAATTGAATTAATTTATTTTCAATTATATTATTGTTCTTTTGGGTTCCAAATGGAATGTAGAGCTTCAAAAGCATATCTTCACTTTCCCCCCCCTTCTCTGTGGTCCTGTTTATTTGTTGCTGCGATTACCCATAGTCTCCTCCTCACACTACCTCCATTTCATCCTCGGATGCCACAGTCGTTGTTTCTCATTCAGGTTCCACTCGAGGATCTGGAGTGGGATGTTATCAATTCATAAGGAATATTCTTAATTCCATTCTGTTTCTTTACTTATCAACAACATAACAAGGTGTGAATGTCTGGATTCTTTTCTCGAGGCAATTTTACATTGGAGAGTTCTTTTATCACAGTTAGGTACTCTTTAGCAGTTTAAATTTATAACCATGGCAACCACTGTCTTTGAAATTATGAGATAGCCTGTTGACTACACAGTCCATAAGTTAGAACTCAGGATTTAAATTTGAAATTCAAATATTAAGAATTACGTTAAACTGAATCAATTTATGCGGAATATTTTTCATTCCCTAAATCGACTGTAGCAACTATTACATCTATTTACTAATAGGAGGAAGATAACAGTTTTTGAAAATTTGAAGTTTTTTCTGAAACGACTTGCAGTAGAGAACTCTTTTTTCGTAGCTAGGGACTCTATGGCAGTTTATATTCGTCACAATTAGAACGATTGATACTAGGTCCTTGAAATTATGGGATAGATAGACTGCTGACCACATATTTAGCAGGTTAGCACTCATTTTGGAATATCAATGAGATGCTCACTAGCGACTTACCCTATTCAGAAAGGTAGTTACCTGGGGTTCTAGTGAGAAGTCATGATCAGTAGGGTGCAGTAGGTCGAATGTGAGGACAAATACTCGCCGAAGATATTGGCTAGGGATCGCGCTATGTCGTGAATTGGCAGGAGATAGAATTCATGGGTTGGCCATTGGATCGGGTCCCAGTGGCTTAATGGTATACGAGCTCGCCTTGTAACCAGAAGGTCCTGGGTTCGAATCCCAGTGAGTGCGTACCGATGAAGAGTCCCAAACTAGGACGAAACAGCTGTCCAGTACTCCCTGCAGGTTTTCCAATGGTTCTCTAACTAATGTCAGCTCATGATGAAAACCCTGTAACTAATCAAATCCCTACGAACCAACACTTGAATAGCACTCATTTTCCTACGAATTCGAATACCAAAATTCCTCAATAAAATCTTACCACTATAGGATGACTTCCATCGAGTTCAAAGAAGAATTCTTGATCAGAGGGATCAGAAAAGTCACGGAAGGAAATGGATTGTGGCTATGCTACATTGCGAATATAATAATAATATTCACTTTATTCCACAACAATAACAATTTACAGCATGGAATTTTCAGCGTTTCTTTTACATATTGCAATGGTTTAGCTCTGTTTATAATTATATAAATGTATAAAATGTTAAAATATTGATAGTTAATAGGAAAAAATAAAAACCCCAACACAATCACACCATTTCTAGGTCATAGTGAAATAATAAACAATATAACAAATCACACATGCAATAATATGCATCATTACATTTTATAGTTTAGTTAATGATTTAAAAGTTGTAAAAGTTCTTTTCTGATATTTGTCTCTTCACACAATACTCGTGCCAAATATGGTACGGTTGAATTTTTATATTTTGTAGTAGGAGCATAAATGTTTTGAAATTTCTTCTGGTCTTACCCGAAGAGATACAAGGAAACAATTGTGAATAAGGAGGATGTTGACTACCAGACAAGATAACTTTAGCTAAGTGTTCACAAGAATTCATGTGCCCATTGACAACAGTGTCGGTTAGTTGAGTCAAAGGGATAGCACTGACCCTACTTACAGCCTTTAATGTTCTTCGTAGTATTATATAATCTTTCTTGAGTAGCCCAGGGAAGAATAATGGAGAACAATAAAGAATGATGGGCAAAACGCATGAATAATTAAATTGTATGATAAGAAATTGGGTTATACCTGAGTGCCTCAACTTCTTTATGTGGATGCTGTTGCATTGGCTGAACATAAAGGTGCTTGCTTCAAAATCAAAAGGTTAGGTTTCCATTCATGTTGACATCATCAATGTGTATTGATGGATAATCAGAAAGTAGTCGTCCAGAAACTCAAGTGGTTATCTATTTGGTGTCATCAGTTCATAAAACAATTTCATAAAACCCACTTCCTTTATTAGTTTAGACACAGGCAGTATGAACATATTTTAAAGAGAATAAAAGCCATTTTTTAAAGAATTTCGTAGATTCTTCTCAACCGCCTACATCCTTAACAAAATCAGATTATAAGTTACTAAATTTTCGAAAAACCTTCCCTCACTA
>OX235275.1:26546037-26617086 GCA_944472155.2 Trichobilharzia szidati | reverse complement strand
AGCTAACATTGCCCATTGTCGAGGAAGGCAATGACTAGGCATACGTAGCACATTTCCTAACCATCTCAGTCGATGTAATTTCACAGCCTCGTCGATTGATTTCCCCGCCTTACCTAGCACTCGACGTCTAACCTCAATGTTGCTCACCCTGTTATACCACTTCACACGGGAGACAGAACGCAGACACCTATGATCGAACACAGCTAATCTTTTCATGTCTTCTGCTCTCAATGGCCAGGTCTCACAGCCATTGTTAGCTCCAGATAAGCACCAGTTTATATAAGGACAATCCAATGCAGAAACTATTGGAACAGAGATGGTTAAATCGTTGGCATAGTGAGTGAAATTAGTTTAGGGAGAATATGGAAAGTCATGCAAAAAGAATCTATGCTTATAACATCCCCACTTGAGTATCGAAATGTCAAACTAACTTGGCAGAAAATCGGTCGATCGACAACAGAATGAAGCATAAAGAGTGAGGAAAGGGAATTCCTTCTATCTCTATTCAATCAGATGTTCCACTTCACAGTTGTATGTCTTGTACAACCATAATTGAAATCTGTGATCATTTACAAACGCATTATTATTATTTCCTTTGATTCCTAGAGGAACATAGGGCTTCAGACGCACGTCTTCATTGTGTTCAGTTCACTGCCAAAGTCTTCATCTATCTCCAAGTATTCCCACATGCTTTCATCTCCTCTTCACATCACCTCCTCTAAATCACCCTCGGACGACCAACTCGTCGCTTCCTGTTCGGGTTCCACTCTACGGCTTGTCTAATGATGTCACTTAATGGTTTTCTCAGAGTATGTCCAATCCACCTCCATTTCTTCCCCCATATTTGTTGCACAGTTGGTTCCTGGTTGGTTTGCTCCCAGAGATCCCTATCGCTGATCCGCTCTGGCTATCTGATCTTGACTAATATTGAGCAAAGACAGCTGTTGATGAAGGTCTGTAGTTTGTTTGAAGTGCTCTTCGTGACGCGGCGCCAAGTCTTTGATCCGTAAAGTAGCACTGACTTCACATTAGAGTTGAAAATCCGGATCTTATTTTTCATGCTGAGTACTGTTGACCTCCACACAGACTCGAAAGTAGTGAAAGCTTGTCTTGCTTTTCCAGTTCTTGCTTTAATGTTCTCGTTAGTTCCACTTGCCTGTAGTTGAAACGATACTTCCCAGGTAGGTAAAGGAGTTTGTTTCTTTCAGGTTCCTCCCATTTATGCCGATTGTTGTTGCTGTTGGTGGTGTTGCCAAGGAATCTTCATCACCTCTGTTTTCTCTATGTTCACCTGAAATCCTATCTGCTTTGGATGCTTCTTCTGCCAACTTGTTGATTTTCGCTTGCATATCTTCCAGTTTGTGGGAAATCAGACATACATCATCGGCGAAGGAATTTTTTGCATTCATTTTAAGTCACTAGTGGAGCATAAGGCTTCACTTTCGAACGATGATTCTTTTGTAGTAGTAGTAGTAATAGTGGCCTTCCTTGCAGACTGAGACTGTTTGTCTGGTGCCTAATACTCTCTTTTCATTAAGCTTAATGGCGGCTAGAGAGAAGTTTAAGAGTACAATAACCTGGAATCAGCCATTACCCCACGAGTCATTGACCAGCATTCAACGATTAATCATATAAAGCCAATTAAACGAGCCTAGGAGTGAGCAAAATGCATCATGTATTTAGGATACAGTGAAAGTTTCATAATTTTGTATCAAATAAAAATTATATTATTCCTATCCCCTTAGGTTTCAAATGGGACATGGAGCTTCAACATCCATATCCATCTCACTTTCTTTTCTGCAGTTTTCTTTTCAACTGACAACACCATCTCTTCCAAGTCACCATTGCAGCCATGCCCACCTGGTCGTTTCTCATTCACCTTCCTCTCAAGAGCTCTGCTCATCATGTCACTAAGCGATATCTACAGTCTGTGCCATCTTCACTTCCTTCTGCACAACTGTTGGACGATATTTTCTTGGTTGGTTCATTTTCAGAGTTCCCCATTGCTTATCCCTCCTAGACACCTGATTTTCAGAGTCTAGCTAGTGGAAAGCCGGCTGCTGATGAAAGTCTGCAGCAGTTGAATCTCTCAACAATATAAAAACACTGACTGACTTGACATTAGTGATGAAAATTCGAATCTTGATAATTACACTTAGCGCAGCAAGTTTTTCACATCGATTTCACAGTAATTGATGTCTATCTTGCATTTCTGATCCTGACTGGCTCTGACATCTTCATGCGTGTCACCTGTAGTTGAATCGATTCTGCCTAGAAAAGTGGATGAGGTGACTTCCTTCAAATTTCTTTCTCTGAGAGCAATTCATGCCTGCTGCTGTTCTTGGTTAGTTATCTTCATCACTAACTCTGTCTCCTCTATGTTCACTTGTAGTTCCTTCTTCACTGCCTGCCTCGTCTGGCGATTGACTGATTTTCACCCGTATATCTTCGGGTTTCTGTGCAGCCAGACATAAATCGTCCACAAAACCCCTATATTTTGGAGTATCTTTTTGTCACTCTTGCATATACTTGTCTTCTGGCGCCCAGACACAATCAGGAATATCATTGATGATGGCAGATAGCCTGGTCTTTAATTCAAAGTCTTAGCTGAGTTCTCCGTTGTGAAATACCAACGATGTGGCATCATTATACAGCCGATCAATAAGGATGATAAAGGTTGAAGAATTTTCCAAATCACATCACCCTCTATGCTGTTGGACGTCTTCACAAAATCAATAAAGTTGAGGTACTGATTAGTTTGTCTATAGCTGAGCTCAAAAACTTCCACTCAAAAGTAGACAATTTCCATTCGTACACATGAAAAAAGTGATGTCTGAGTGGAAGAACAACACCTACTGGCGTGTGATTCTCCACTGAAATGTGTCATATAAAGTCAGAATGTCTGTGATTTCAAAATATGTTTAGTATTAAATATTGAAATAAACAGTCTCAATAAATAGTTCATCGTAGTATATTATATGATCGATGGTGGCTATTGATGGAATCTAGGATCGGCGTCCCCTAGATTTTTGAACTCCCCAGCTAGAAATACTTAAATCCGTAGTAAGTGATTCTGTTTCAGTCAAAACTTAAATTCGGAGCGGAAAATTTGAAATATTTAAAACAAATCCTTGCCTGCTAGTTTATTGGGATACGAGATCTACCTCATGCACAAAGGATAACAGTCGTTTATTTTGTAGAATAGTTCCTTCGATTTCCTGTTCAATAATTTTTAACTCTTCTAAAATATCAAGTCTTGATTTGCTTACCAGTTAGATCACGAGCTGACATCAGTTAAAGAACCACTGGAAAACTAGGGAGCACTGGACAGCTGTTTCGTACTAGAATGGGACTCTTCACAGTATGCGCCAACCGATTTTCGAAACCGGACACTCCTGGCTACGACCTGGTCCCACGGCATATATCGTCAATTCGTAAAAGTTGGAATTCATTGCCAAAATATCAGGTCGCAGTGGATGACTGCTCCCAGAGCTCGCCTTCAAACATTGAAGTCCTGTGTTTCAACCTCAGTGGAATCAAACACCTATCCAGTACCCTCTGGTCTTTCAATCAGACTCTGAAACATTTTTACTTATTTTTATTTATTTTATTTTGATTACAGCTTGATGCCACACCGTATTTTCAGTACAAGTATGGAATTTTCAGCACGGATATCGGTAGCCCAAATTTTGCAGGCCAACCATAGATATCGGGTGTGCGTCGGTAGGGGATTGAACCCCGGACCATGTGCATGATCAGCGAGAGTCCTAACCACTGTGCCACCGACGCATATGTCAGTCAGATTATGACCAAACTTGTCAGAAAAGTATAAAAACACTCAGTCTTTGGTGTCATTTCTTTCCTAGTACTAATGTCACAACCATGTACTACGGTTATTCAATCTATGATCTGGTAAAATTCTGGCGGACTGTTCAAATTACTGGCCTACTAAATATTGGTCTCCACCCAAGAAGATGAATCCTAACTTACTTGGTTTCATAGTGTTTTAACTATCCGACTACACACTCCGACACACAATTTCAAAACAGGCCTCTCAACCTGATGCTACTATTAATTTTTCCAAGGAAATGGAGGAGAAAATTCGCAAAGTGTTGATGCTTACTTTAAGGATGGAACGACACTGATTTCAGTAATGCATCATCGATGACTATATGGCTCGGAGATCTGCAACAAGGAGTAAATGCCTTACAAATCCTAATGGTATGCAATGAGTGAATTTCATTTGTATTAATAATCAAAGTGCGTCGGTGGTTAGGACTCTCGCCGACCATGCACATGGTCCGGGGTTCGATCCCCTACCGACGCACACCCGATATCTATGATAGGCCTGCAAAATTTGGGCTACCGATATCACATGCTGAAAATTTCATACTTGTACTGAAAATACGGTATGGCATCAAGCTGTAATCAAAATAAAATAAATAAAAAGTGAATGTTAACATTACCACAGTTGTTTACACCATAGATGGAGGCTGATTGCTGAGTGATATTTGAGTAGAAATGAGGAAACAAGATATTCTAAGGTTACATATTTATGCTCATTGTTAGCGGTATAAAGATCATGAATATTTATTTATATGTATTTGCATATATATTTACATTCCGATAAGCTTCAATTTTCGTGCCTACGAAGCATTTTGAATAATCGAATAATCACATAAACAAATATGTATCATTAGGAAGGGGAAATCAAGGGAATAAGACAAAACGAATTCCATAAATATAGTTTGATATTGCTTATGGCTTGAGCATTATAAGCTGAAGGATAAAGGAAAATGGGAAAGACTCAGAAGCCATCAATTATTCCAAGGCTTCTACCTATATGTGTATCTGTGTATATATTTCACGCATATTTAAACAAAGTTCCCCAGTATATCCACTTTCGATTTACTGACAACAATACACACTGTTTTCTTCAAACAACCACAGTCACCGTCAGTTAACCTCATTCATCATAGGGTTAATATACATTATATATATACATATATATATATATTAGGTAGGGAAGGTAAGAGATTATATAGTTATATTTTCAGATCTTCAAACTTATAAAAATTCATCAACCACACAATATGTATCATAATAGGTGTCCTTCTTGTCAATAAGCGATAACATATTCGGTGTTTCATCGTGATCTGATCACAAAATGATCGTATAAGGCTAAGCACTGAGTTGCATTGTGATCAACGACCCGTTCCACAAGAGGTGGCTATCGTGGACCAAGTGGTCTAGTGGATAACGCTTTGGCGCTTGAAACTATGGGCACTGTGTTTGAGCCTCGGTGGGAACATCATTACTCACTGCAGAATGCAGGTATATCCGGCTGGCGAACGAGTACCAAATAGGACGAAATGCTAGTCACCATCCTCCAAAGAGCTTCGAAGTACAGATACATGTCTACCGCATTAAACTTCGTCGACTCTACTGGTATGTGAAAAGTTTTACCAGATTATAACGTCTCATCAGTAAAAATGATGCAAATGGATACCAGACGGCAAAAATTTCTTCCCATCTGAAACTCATCAGATGAGAATAACAGCACTCTCAGTTACTGATCATGTTCTCATCAAGACTTAAACCCGACCAACCACTATCCACTTAGCCAATGAACAACGAGGACTACATCTTGTACAAAACGTATCATTTGCTATATCGCTTAAGTTTGTATTCTGCGTGAACATGTCGGTGAGGATGCTCCATCTTTGGTGAAATTCCAGCACACAGTGCGGACACACCTAAGATATCTGATAGTTAATAACAGTGTTTTCTGAGTTCGAGTCTTGTTTAGAATGATATCACTTACTGATAAGCAGGTGAGTTCAGCCGACGAGTCTCCAGTAGGAAGAGGTGTACTTCCTGAATTCCATTGCTAGTCACCATCATACATCAAATAACGTCATGTTAACAGTTAAGCACTGTCGACGACGTTCTACACAGAGAAGACATGTCAAAAGATAGCGAGCATTTCTGATTAATATGTCACGAATAATTCCCACCCACACATTAATCAAAAAAATAAACACGTGATTCAAAAAAGAGTTATATATTCGATAAGTTAATTTTCAGTACTCATAGGCAGTACACATAAACGATAGGTTCGAATTCAGGACGTTGAAGTAAATGCTCGAGATCTGTCATGATGGACTTTGCCTTGAAGTATTTTACTCAGGTTCAAATCACAATCCTGGCTTACATCAAAATCTTATTTTTCAGTGATATGCTCGAAAGAAGGCCTGATGGTTCTCCTCACAATGCACTCAGCAGAAAATAAACAGAGATTACTCAGCTCGCACATTTTCACACCTCACTCAGATTGAACAGAAATTAGAACTTAAAACACTCCTTATCCTCAATAAATCAAAGGATCAGCCTCGGTGATAATACCAAATATGAAATGCCGAAAATTCAACATTCAGCATGGATACTTCGAAAAATTAATCAGTAAAAATATGACATAAGTGTAACGATCAGAAAAAATGAAACCAGTTCTGAAGAAATCGGTGTTTATTAGTGCAGAGCCTAAAGGGAATTCTGCTACTAAGCTTCTGAAGAACCACCTCACCATATTGTTCAGTGAAGCAAAAATCCTACTGAGCTACATCCCTCCAGGCAAAATACGACCAGTGATGCGTACGTGCAAAAAAATTTACCCCTTAAGGCCACTGTAATACATACCTGCGTTCTATCTCCTGTGTGAAATGTTATAATACGATGAGCAATAGTGAGTTTAGGCATTGAGTGCTAGGTCACGAGGGAGGCGAAATCAATAGACGATGCTGTGAAGTTTTATCGACTTAGATGATTGGGATGTGTGTTACGTATGCCTAGGTAATCGCCTTCCTCGACAGTGGGCAATGTTAGCTGAATGACAGAGGGTCAGGTTGGAAAAGAACCAGTGGTGGTCGAACCAAAACATGCCCTCATCAGTCAATAAATCCACAACAATAATTTAAGCCACGTAGGAAGGTGTAGACTTCCTGACTGGTTTGGGTCCTCAGGGCGGTAAAAGCCAATGAAGGCTGGAGACAATCGGCGATATGCCAAAAAGTGTTCGTTCTCAATGACTGGCGCAGATGCGTCCACTACTTGTGACTTACCATATCCAATTCAACTGCGTTGTTCTTCGATACTACTATACTTTTTGCCTCATATCTCTGTTTACTGTCTCTATTTTGCATTTCTTTCTACTTTGTTCTTCTCTGGCTTTGTGTGCTACATGGAGGGAGTGTGGTGAATTGAACTGCAGCACATACGTGCAAACGTCTCTGTTGAAACCAGTCAGTCAGTCAGACAACTATGAATTACTTGCTCACTTCTTAGCGAACTCAGTCTACGCAGTACAGATAGATTCGTCTTCTCAAATTATCCGGTTGGTGAACGGCCAAGGCATCAGCGAAATCTAATATACAACCAAATCATTTCAAGCTTCCAAGGGTTATTCACTTAATTGATTAGATAATCATCAACAACCAAAAAGTTAGTACGATGAAAGGTGAATGGAGGTGTCACGAAAACTTGGATCTCATCAAGACCTGTACTTGTCACTCTTCATTCTATTAGACTTGTACCGTAGTCTCTGATGAGACGTGAGACACAGCGAAACTAATATCAAGTCAGTCAGTTTGTCTATATGTGTCAGGGACCTGCTACATGCATTGCAGAAATTATTTCCAAGAGGTTGTAGAATTCTATCAACAGATGCCTCCACCGACTCAATATTGCGGATCAAATGATCAGAAAGAATTAGCAACACGATAATATAGGAACGTACTAACCAGGAACATATTGCTAAACAAATAGGTAAATGAAAGTGGAGATAGAGTGAGCATACTCTAGAGAGATCGTAGAATGACTTCGCCCGCCTTGTCACTACCTGGTCCAGATGAATCCGAATAGGAAACGACGAGTTGGTTGTGAGTTCGGAGGTGACATAGATGAGAAATCTATTGAGGGTAAGTCGATTCAGAATTGTTGGTCATCGCATGCAACACAGTATTTAATAAACCCGTAAAAGCCGACGAGTACTTATTGCATTTCATTTCTAACCGTATCTATCCACGCACAAACGCTTTCGTAAGTTATTAAAGTGGCAAAACAGGAAGACAGACTACCAAAACTTTCACTAGATATACAATATCACATAATGACATATCAGGTTAGCCTGATAAATTGCTTTCATAATCACTAATAAATAAATAAACATAATTTGAGTTGACATTGGTGTGCAACGATAATCCCACTTGAAAATACAATGGCCTGATTTGTGATTTCCTTCTTTCTTACACTCCTCTCAGTTCTGAGTATAACGAAAAGGGCTTCAAGTTTAAGCATTGACGTTTCAGTGAGTATGGTGTAGTTTATTTATATGGTTGGTTTGCTGCTCTCACGCTTTCTGCTGGCTAAGGTACTCGTCTGCTGGTAATCGAGTCCACATCACATGGATGGCTGATGAACATTCTAACAATGAACTGCTGACGCATTATGATCTCTCACTTGACTTCTGTTAATCTGATAATAAAAGCTTACTGTTGTCCAGCCTACTTACATATTGATACAAGGAGTATTTAAAGGTACGTCTTAATAAAGGTTGTAATAATTTACAATGGAATTAGAAACCTACCATTAAAAATAGGCAGGAATAGAATCTAAATCCTGAGAAAGAAGAAAAGGAAACCACCTATATAATTATTGACCACTTTCTCATGCAGAGTATGATCAATGCAAAACTTATCATATTGTACATACACATTGTATTTCATCCGGACAGACGCTAAATATCCCTCTCACTAGTCTTGTTCCATTACTATCATCGTTTTCAGCTCACCTGAAATTCAAAACTGGTTTAATTCTCGCCTTTTATTATTATTTCCTTGGTTCTTCAGTGAAACGCACGGAATAAACTGTACACCTCAATTTCATCCTGTTCTGTGAATTCTTTTCCAGCTCGCTAGTCGACTGCCCAAAACCAGTCATCCCCTTCTCACACTGTCGGCTTCATATCAACCACAAGACCTAAGTTCAATTCATGGTTACCCATTCGAGTTCTACTCAAGAGTCTGGCGCGTAATATGACCCAACCATCTCTTCATGGGTAGATAGGTCAAGTGAATCTCCACATCCTTCAGCATATTTGGTGGTTAATAGGTTGTCAGTTGGTTCGTGACCAGAGTACCTTGTTGTTGCTTATTCCTTCCAACTGGTCACTTCATCTTCACTGTAGGTCGAGAGTGTGTTTGTGAAAGTATGTAGAAGTATGTTTGAAACGCATGCCAAATCTCAAAGCTATGTGGAAGCATTGACTACAATGACGTTCGTGTTGAAGATCCAGACTTTGTTACTTATATTGAGTAAGACAGATTTACACAACGACTTCAGTGTTGGCGAATGTCGACTTTTGGTCTACTCAGTGTACTCACGCTATCAAAATATAGCTAGTATTCTCAAGTAGAAGACTAAATAGATAGAGAGGGAAGATTATCACCTTCAGATAACATCTCCATCTGGCTGCATAATTCACCAGTCTCCTCCTAATTCTTTTGTTTTCTAAATGGTTGAATGTGAAATTTCCTCCAAAATAGTCTGCGTTAGGATATTCTATAACGCTTCGAAATACACACTGAAGGATCAGTGGAGCAAAGAATTCTGTAGACTTCATTCTCCAGAGTTTCTTCAACTATGGAGCTAGATGAAGATGTTGTCGAAATGCATATTTTTTGGTCAGTCTCAGTGTCAAAATGTTTCTTATGAACAGAATTTGCAAGCTGTGTAGTAGAGTCTAATCAACAAAAACGCCCAACGATACAGTACCACTCACTGACGGCGTTTCAAACACAATTCTCTGCTCATAGTTATAGCACAGATATGATATGATTATGAGCAATAAGTCGTAATGGAAATACCACCAGAAAATACATGTTGATTCCGTATAACTATGTGTTTTTTATCATATGAAATTATTGTATGATAGGGGAACCACTGTGTATCCGATTAAAAAGAGACGGCACAGTTTGAACGTGTCAGTTACCAAACCCTTGATAGATACAGGATACCTTTTGGACGCATTGAAGTCATTCAAAGTAGTCAAATTACAAAGGGGAGACTGCAGCTCACATCCTAAAATGTCAATCTAATAGAGCAGTAAAGAAAACATCTCCTGCAGCTAAACAGGTACTCAAATTCTCAACTAAGCCAGTATTCACTCAACGAGTCAGAGATAAGTTACCAAAGATGGCCTCATCAGTGTGTGTCTATGAATTCAACTGCCCATGTGGAGCTAGTTACATTGGTCGTACGTACTCAGAGGGCTTTATCCATGTGCGCGCGCGTGAACATGTACCTGTATAGTTGAGTAAAGGGGGTAACCAAATGCGTAAATAGTGCAGTCTTAGCCCACTTGGTAGATAATGGACATTTGATCAAACCTGAGCTGACGTTCTCACTTATTTACGCTGATCCTGGTAATCTATCTAGGGAAGCTCGAATACGTCTTCTATCAGTGGCGGTAGCAATCAATACCAGAAGACCGTCCCTTTGTATTCAGAGGAAGCATGTTCAACATCTATTTTTATCTTGGTCAACAATAAGGCCAACAAATCCTGCATAAACATTGGCACTTTAAACCCCTATCACAATTGTTTTTTTTCCATCTTCTTTTCCTTTGTTTCATTCACAAACGTTCATTTCTGACCTCCTACGATCTCATGAAAATTTTTATGATTTCCATTACCTTAGATTTAAGTAGTGCTTTTCTAACTTGTTATCATATTTGCAAAATCCTGTTGATTTCACTTCACTAAATTATTATTATCTGATAGTCATTCACGCATAGTACGTTTAGGTTACACCACATCATCGCTATTTTTTTACAGTCATTATTATTGACGTTATTTTCGTCATTTAAGTTACATCTTTTTCCCTTCCATTGGTTGTTTTATTTTCTGTAGTATTCATATTGTCACTCACATCACTGATTTCCCTCAGCCTCGAAACCCGTAATTTGACTGACTATGTATATATATATATATATATACGAAACAGCTGTCCCGTACTCCCAGGTTTTCCAGTGGTTCTCTAACTGATGTCAGCTCATGATGAAATCCTCCAATTATAATTAAACAAAATCCCTACCAAACCAATACTTGAAAAAATATATATACATTAATAAATTATTTCACCTCATCTTAACTCATGTTCGCATTGACAAAGCATATTCGAAACTAATTGACTATCGTTCCATCCCATCTTACGCTTGTCCCACAATACATTTCCTGATATGATTCTAATTTGTCTTAACCGACTGGCTGGCTATTGTATGCTTAAATTAATGGATTTATGAGTGTAGAGCCTGACGAAGAATAATTTAGTGAAAGAGATAAATGTTTTCCCTAACTAATTTTGTTCTAAATAATTAACAGACAAAATAACCAAAGTCTTTTTCAGTTTTCTGCAGCTTTCACAAAAAATAAACGGTTGAAACGTTACCTATTTGTCAAAAGGAATCTATCATGGGACTTAAATTACCTTAGTGACTTCTCTCTTTAGTAAAACTCTTTTTATTTCGATCTCTTCTTTTCAGCTAAATCCCCCTTCCCTCCTAAATTTCTCTTGACTTTCATATTAGATGTAATCTTCTATCCATTATAACAAAGGTCTTTTTCTGTATTTCCCAGTGAATGAAAAACAAGAGGATTATGTCGTTGTTTTTACTGACGTTTCGCTATTAAATGCTGCTGCTAATAGATTTATCAAAATATTATTGAACCAGAATTTACAAAATCCACCTGGCTTATATATAACAACTTTATCAACGTCCCTCAGTATGGGGTCATTTTCGCGTTGTCAAATTGTGTAATTGGTAAAGATAACCAAACCAGGTGAAGATTGTCTGATTTCATAACCGTATGAAATTATGCAAAAGCAGCGTGTGTTCACATAATGAAATTGCTTATCATATCTGTGTTGATTTTGTCAATTCTTCGAAGAGGCGGACTGTGTGTTGAGAGCATTAAAAAGAAATGAAGTAAAGTAGATGTCATTTAAATGATGAAAATAAATAACTACAATAATGAAGATTTCAAAATAATAATGACGATGTGGTGTAATCTAAAAGTACGATGTGTCAATGATTATCAAATATTAATAATTTAGTACAGCGAAATCATTTCAGAAAGTGTATTGTGGGACAAGCGTAAGATGGGATGGAACGATAGTCAATTAGTTTCGAATATGCTTTGTCAATGCGAACATGAGTTAAGATGAGGTGAAATAATTTATTAATGTACATATATGAATATATATAGTCAGTAAAAGTACGGATTTCGAGGCTGAGGGAAATCAGTGGTGAGTGTGACAATATGAATACTACAAAAAATAAAAATACGAATGAAAAGGGAAATAGATGTAATTTAAATGATGAAAATAACTAAAATAATCAAGATTTTAAAATAATAACAACGACGTGGTGTAAAATAAAGTGAGGTGAAAAAAACGGGATTTTGCAAATATGATAACAAGTTAGAAAAGCACTACTTAAATCTAAGGTAATGGAAATCATAAAAATTTTCATGAGATCGTAGGAGGTCAGAAATGAACGTTTGTGAATGAAACAAAGGAAAAGAAGATGGAAAAAAAACAATTGTGATAGGAGTTTAAAGTGCCAATGTTTATGCAGGATTTGTTGGCCTTATTGTTGACCAAGGTAAAAATAGATGTTGAACACGCTTCCTCTGAATACAAAGAGACGGTCTTCTGGTATTGATTGCTACCGCTACTGATAGAAGACGTATTCGAGCTTCCCTAGATAGATTACCAGGAACAGCGTAAATAACTGAGAACGTCAGCTCAGGTTTTATCAAATGTCCATTATCTACCAAGTGGGCTAAGACTGCACTATTTACGCATTTGGTTACCCCTTTACTCAACTATACAGGTACATGTTCACGCGCGCGCATGGATAAAGCCCTCTGAGTACGTACGGCCAATGTAACTAGCTCCACATGGGCAGTTGAATTCATAGATACACACTGATGAGGCCATCTTTGGTAATTTATCCCTGACTCGTTGAGTGAATACTGGTTTAGTTGAGAATTTGAGTACCAGTTTAGCTGCAGGAGATGTTCTCTTTACTGCTCTATTAGATCGACATTTTAGGATGTGAGCTGCAGTCTCCCCTTTGTAATTTAATTACTTTGAATGACTTCAATGCGTCCAATAGGTATCCTGTATCTATCAAGGGTTTGGTAACTGACACGTTCAAACTGTGCCGTCTCTTTAATCGGATACACAGTGGTTCCCCTATCATACAATAATTTCATTTGATAAAAACACATAGTAATACGGAATCAATATGTATTTTCTGGTGGTATTTCCATTACGACTTATTGCTCATAATCATATCATATCTGTGCTATTACTATGAGCAGAGAATTGTGTTTGAAACGCCGTCAGTAAGTGGTACTGTATCGTTGGGCGTTTTTGTTGATTAGACTCTACTACACAGCTTGCAAATTCTGTTCTTAATAAACATTTTGACACTAAGACTGACCGAAGAATATGCATTTCGACAACATCTTCATCTAGCTCCATAGTTCAAGCAACTCTGGAGAATGAAGTCTACAGAAGTCTTTGCTCCACTGATCCTTGAGCGTGTATTTCGAAGTGTTATATAATATCCTTAACGCAGACTAATTTAGAAATAATTTCCCATTCAGCCGTATAGAAGACAAAGGAATTAGGAAAAGACTGCTGAATTATGCAGCCAGATGAAGAAGTTATCTGAAAGTAATAAACTTCTCTTTTATCTATTTAGTCCTCTACTTGAGAATACTGGCTATATTTTGATAGCATGAGTACACTGAGTAGACCAGAAGTTAACATTCGCTAACTCTGAAGTCATTGTGTAAATCTGCCTTACTCAGTATAAGGAACAAAGTCTGGATCTTCAACACGAACGTCATTGTAGTCAATGCTTCCATATAGCTTTGAGATTTGGCATGCGTTTCAAACATACTTTTACATACGTTTACAAACACACCCTCGACCTACAGTGAAGATGAAATGACCAGTTGGAAGGAATAAACAACAACAAGGTACTCTGGTCACGAACCAACTGACAACCTAGTAACCAACAAATATGCTGAAGGATGTGGAGATTCACTCGACCTACCCATGAAGAGATCGTTGGGTCATATCACGCGCCAGACTCTTGAGTAGAACTCGAATGGGGAACCATGAGTTGAACTTGGGTCTAGGGGTTGATATGAAGCCGACAGTGTGAGAGGGAGATGACAGATTTTGCGCAGTCGATTAGCGAGCTGGAAAAGACTTCAGAGAACAGGATGAAATTGAGGTATACAGTTTATTCCTTGCGTTTCACTGGGGACCCATGGAAATAATAATAACAATAAATAAAAGGACGAAAACAAACCAGTTTTGAATTTCAGGTGAGTTGAAAACGATAACAGAAAGGGAACAAGAATAGTGAGGGGGATATTTAGCGTCTGTCCGGATGAAATACAATGTGTATTAACAATAAGTTTTGCATTGATCATACTCTATATGAGAAAGTGGTCAATAATTCTGTTTAGGTGGTTTCCGTTTCTTCATTCTCAGGATTTAGATTCTATTCCTGCCTATCTTTAATGGCAGGTTTCTAATTCCCTTGTAAATTATCACAATCTTTATTAAAACGTACCTATACATACTACTTATATCAATATGTAAGTAGGCTAGACAACAGTATGGGTTTTATGATCAGATTAACCGAAGTCTAGTGAGAGATCATAGTGCGTCAGCAGTTCAGTGTTAGAATGTTCATCAGCCATCCATGTGATGTGGACTCGATTACCAGCAGACGAGTACCTTAGCCAGCAGAAAGCGTGAGATCAGCAAACCAACCATATAAAGAAACTACACCATACTCACTGAAACGTCACTGCCTAAACTTGAAGCCATTGTCGTTAGTTACACTCAGAACTCAAAGGAGTGGAAGAAAGAAGAAGGAAATCACAAATCAGGCCAGTGTATTTTTACTTGGGATTATCTTTCACATCAATGTCAACTCAAATTATATTTATTTATTTATTTATTGGATTATGAAGGCAATTTATCAGGCTAACCTGATATGTCATTATGTGATATTGTATATCTAGTGAAACTTTTGGTCGTCTGTCTTCCTGTTTTGCCACTTTAATAACTTACGAAAGCATATGTGCGTGGATAGATACGGTTAGAAATGAAATGCAATGAGTACTCGTCCGACTATTCCCGGTTTATTAAATACTGTGTTGCATACGATGACCACCAATTCTGAATCGATTTACCCTCAATAGGTTTCTCATCTATGTCACCCCCGAACTCACAACCAACTCGTCGTTTCCTATTCGGATTCCACTGGAGTGGTGACCAGGCGAGCGAAGTCATTCTACGATCTCTCTAGCGTATGCTCAGTCTATCTCCACTTTCATTTACCTATTTGTTCAGCAATATGTTCTTGGTTAGTTCGTTCTTATAGTATCTTGTTGCTAATTCTTTCTGATCATTTGATCCACAATATGGAGTCGGTGGAGGCATCTGTTGATAGAATTCTACAACCTCTTCGAAATACTTTTCGCGATGCGTGTAGCAGGTCCCTGATTCATATAGAAGAACTGACTGACTTCATATACGTATTGCTGTGTCTCGCATCTCAGCGGAAATTACGGTAGAATACTAGTAGACCGAAGAGTAACAAATACAGGTCTTGATGAGATCCAAGTTTTCATGACACCTCTAATCACCCTTCACCGTATTAACTTTCTGGTTGTTGATGATTATCTAATCAATTAAGTGAATAACCCTTGGAAGCTTGAAACGATTGGGTTGTATATTAGAGTTCGCTAGCGCCTTAGCCGTACACCAACCAGATAATTTCAGAAGACGAATCTATCGGTACTGAGTAGACTGAGTTCGCTAAGAAGTGAGCAAGTAATTCATAGGAGCAAGTAAATTTGTTGACTGACTGACTGACTGGTTTCAACAGAGAAGTTTGCACAGATATGCAGCAGTTCAAGTCGCCACACTCCCTCCATGTAGCACACAAAGCCAGAGAAGAACAAAGTTAAAAAGAAATGCAAAATAGAGACAGTAAACAGAGATATGAGGCGAAACGAATAGTAGTATCGAAGAACAACACAGTTTAATTGGATATGGTAAGTCACAAGTAGTGGACGCATCTGCGCCAGTCATTGAGAACGATCACTTTGAGCCATATCGCTGTTTGTCTCCAGCCTTCATTGGCTCTTACCACCCTGATGACCCCAACCAGGAAGTCTACATCTACCTACGTGGCTTAAATTATTGTTGTGGATTTATTGACTGATGAGGGCGTGTTTCGGCTTGACCACCACTGGTTCTTTTCCAACCTGACCCTCTGTCAGTCAGCTAACATTGCCCACTGTCGAGGAAGGCGACGATCTGGGCATACGTAACACACGTCCTAATCATCTAAGTCGATATAATTTCACAGCATCGTCTATTGATTTCCCTTCCCTCGTGACCTAGAATTCGACGCCTAAACTCACTATTGCTCACCCTATTATATCATCTCACATAGGAGATAGAACTCAGGCATATATTACAGTGGCCTAAAGAGGTAACGTTTTTGCACGCACGCATCACTGGTCGTCTTTTGCCTGGAGGGATGTAGCTCAGCAGGATTTTCGCTTCACTGAACAATATGGAGGGGTGGTTCTTCAGAAGCTTAGTAGCAGAATCCCCTTTAGGCTCTGCACTAATAAACACCGATTTCTTCAGAACTGGTTAGATTATTTTTGATCGCTACATTAATGTCATATTTTTACTGATGAATTTTTCGAAGTATCCATGTTGAATGCTGAATTTTCGCCATTTTTTATTCGGTATTATCACTGAAGCTGATCCTTTGATTTATTGAGCATAAGGAATGTTTTAAGTTGTAATTTCTGTTCAAACGGAATGAGCTGTGAAGATGCGCGAGCTGAGTAATCTATGTTGATTTCCTGCTGAGTGGATTGTAAGGAGAACCATCAGGCCTCCTTTTGAGCAAATCACTGAAAAATAAGATTTTGTGGCAAGCCAGGATTGTGATTTGAACCTGAGTAAAATACTTCAAGCCAAAGTCCATCGTGACAGATCTCGAGCATTTACTGGAACGTCCTGAATTCGAACCCGTCGTTGATGTGTACTGCCCATGAGTACTGAAAATTAACTTTTCGAATATATGCCTCTTCTTTGAATCACGTGTTTATTTTTGTGATTAATGTGTGGGTGAGAATTGTTCGTGACATATTGAACAGAAATGCATGCTATCTTTTGACATGTCTTCTCCATGTACAAAATCGTCGACAGTGCTTAAGTGTTAACATGACGTAATTTGATGGATGATGGTGACTAGCAATGGAATTCAGGAAGTACACCTCTTCCTACTGGAGACTCGTCAGCTGAACTCACCTGCTTATCAGTAAGTGATATCATTCTAAACGAGACTGGAACCCAGAACACATTGTTATTAACTATCAGATGTCGTAGGTGTGTCCGTACTGGGTGCTGAAATTTCACGGAAGATGGAGCATCCTGACCGACAAGTCCACGGAGAATACAAACTTAAGCGAAATAGCAAATGATACGTTTTGTACAAGATGTAGTCCTCGTTGTTCATTGGCTAAGTGGATAGTGCTTGATTGGTTTTAAGTCTTGATGGGAATATCATCAGTAACTGAGAGTGCTGTTATACCCATCTGATGAGTTTCAGATGGGAAGAAGTTTTTGCCATCTGGAATCCATTTACATTATTTTCACTGATGAGACGTTATAAACTGACAAAGCTTTTCACATACCAGTAGAGTTAACGAAGTTTACTGTGGTAGACATGGATATGTTCTTCGAAGCTAATTGGAGGATTTTGACTCGTTCGCCAGCTGGATGTACCTGCATTTTGCAGTGATTAATGACGTTCCCACCGAGGCTCAAAGACAGTGCCCTTTGCTTCAAGCGCCAAAGCGTTATCCACTAGACCACTTGGTCCACGATAGCCACCTCTTGTGCAACGGGTCGTTGAATTATTTAATTGAATTTTAGATTTTCCCATCGATTGATTGGAGTGAAGTGCTCAGTCTCACTGCGGAATTCAGGTGCGTCCCACTGACGAGTCCCAGATAGGACGAAGTGCTCACCTTCGTGGATTCCACTGCTAGTCACCATCCACCAACTAGCTTCTAATTACATGCCCAGACATCGTGGAAGCATCTGTACAAGAAGCCGACATGTCAACCTGAAACCGAATACTTCGGTCCAATCAATCGACGGGAAAATCTAAAATTAATTTAAATGTATTTGTGCTATTTTATAGAACCCAATGAATATACTTCCTTGACACAAAATGAATAATTTTGATAAATGTTATTGTAAAAGTACATTCTGATGGAGTATATTAGATTTAATCGTTCGTAATGAATTTGGTCTTATGCAGACATCTCCATTATTATAATCATTATTATCCTTTATTAGGTCAACTGAATTACTTATTGATGGATGCCTGTACCTGTGAAGACTGATTACTTCGGTTGTAGGTTTAATATTAAATTGAAAGTTATCATCACAATGGTTGGCTGTCAAGTTTGACGCCTGTAAATCAAACCGATATTTGGATTTCCGATCATCCCATCCAATGTCAGTGAAAATAGGATTGGTGAAATGTCTATGTAATAGGGCACAAAAATTAAGTAGTACCAAGGAAAATCTAAGACAGGAAATGAGGCATATAAGAGAAGCTTTGAAACTTAATAATTACCCTGATAAATTAGTATGTAGGGAAATGTAAATATAAAATAAATAATGATAGTAGTAATAGTGATAATAATAATATTAATGACGACATGCATGTCAAACATGCACAAGATAACGACAACACCAACAATAAGGAATCTAAATCATCAACAGTAATTCCATACAAGGAAAAAACCTCGGAAACATTACGCAGAATTCTTAACAATACAAGCAGGAATAAAAGTGGCTGGCATTCAAACGCCCCCACACACTCAATTAGAAACAAGCTTTGTCGGTTTAAGGATCAATCCTGTGGAGCCTTTAAAACAAAACAGTTTAGTTTATCTAATACCCTGATGGAATGATTGTCAGTGAGGTCAAATACATAGGTCAAAGTAGTAGAACAGGTGCAGTCAGACTAGTCTAGCAAAATCTAGATTAGTTGACCCGAATAAGATAAGAAATCTACAGAATAGTTCCCCTATAACACTAAACCACCTGCAATTACACTCAACCATAAAATGGGATGATGGGATAGGATGACAGTTTTAAAATATAATGTAACAAGGTAGAGTGAGAGATTGATAATGGAAGCTTTGTTTATCGAATCCACTGCAAATACTTGTAATAGGAATGATTCAACACCTGTCTTAGATATGCGGAAAATTGTAATACCCCAAGGAAGACAAATAGGAGAGAACAAAGAACACTATAAAACTCAAGTTTTGAAGTCGTGTGATTATAACTGATATGACCATGAACAATAAATTTTGTTGGAAACTTTGTCATCCAGTAAATAATACTGTTTCGCTCACTGTGTGATACATCTAATAAACGAACTAATTTGGAATAACTTACTACCACAGTATCCAAGTTTTACACATATATTAACCTCTGAATCTTACTTCTACTGAAATTGAAACAGATGCTAATTTTCAAAGTGATCTTGAGTTAACAGACCACTATTGTTATCGACTTGTGTTCCGAGTGGAACATAGATCTTGTCAACAACACAGACTTTGATTTCCTAACACACAAGATCTCTTCCATTTCCACGTCGAATCTACACTCAAATCGCTGTTGTACATTCGATTGTAACTAGATATGGATTTTCTTCATTACACTGAATGCAGTCGATTTCCACACTGATATCAGGTTAGTGAAAGTCTGTCTTACTTCTACAGTCTTGGCTTTGATATCACCGTCTGTGCCACCATCTGAAGTTGAAATAATGTTGTGAGGATAAATGGAAGAGGTGAATTCTTTTGAATTTCTCCCATTGCTGTAAGTATCGTTTGTTGCTGTTGGTTAGTTGATTGGCTATCTTCATCACCTCTGTTTTAGCCACGTTCACTTGAAGTTCTGCCTGCCTTTGCTGCTTTCATCTTCTGCCGATTAGTTGGTTTATGTCTTATCGGTCTTTCATATGCCCGCCTTCTCGCACAACACCATAATTAGGAATACCATTGGTGATAGTAGGCAGGTAGGCTTGTCATGCTTCTGTCTTCAAATCAAAGGCTTCGCTGAGTTTTGTGTTGTGGGTATGTGGCATCACCATATATCTGCTGAATTACGTTGATAACGTGTATATATTTTCAAGTATTAGTTCAGTAGGGATATAGTTTGGTTGGAGGATTTCATCATGAGCTGACATCAGTTCGATAACCACTGGAAAACCAACCGTAGGTAGCACTGGACAGCGCTTTCTTCCTAGTATGGACCCTTCACAGTATGCACCCACCACAGGGTTTTGCACACAGAACGTTCTGGTTACAAGGCAAGCTCGTAGACCAATGGGCCACTGGGACCCACTAATCCAATGGCTATCCGATGAATTTTAACTTCTACCAATTCACGACATAGCGCGACCACTCTGCAATGTCCTTTTTCGATGAGTTACCGCCTCACCTTAAATCTGCTGCACCCTACTGGTCACGGCTTCCTGTGTTCGAGCTTCGTGGATGCATACTGCTGAAGGGTTCAAAGCACCAGGACTAAACAGCTGTCCAGTCCTCCCAAGTTTTCCAATGGTTCTCCAACTAATGTCAACTCATGATGAAATCCTCCAAACAATATACATAAGTCGACGCATTTGAATGCTTTAGTGTTTCACCTAAAAGTTGACTAAAACGTCTTCGCACAGTGAGGAGTGATGGGCTGAACGTGTCAAAAAGAGAGATAGGTTCACTACTGATTCTTTGTCCATCAATCTAGCGTCAAACATGTGCAGATGAAATGGTGCAACAGCTATCCTTGATATATACGAAATTGCAATGAAAAAGACAAGATGGTGATTAAGGCCGGTCATATGAAAGCTGCAGTATGTCATAGTTTTGTAATCAATTCTCTAGAGAATCATTAGGCTTCAATTATTGAAAAAAAAATCAATTTAAACTAAATTAATCAGTCGCTAATTACATCCTTCGAGGTAAGAACCCATCGTCATTCCCCTTCAAAAACTAAAATTATTTGCAATCACAACATGTGGTCTGCTTGTTGACGTAAAGGGTAATTAAGAAAGAAAATAAAATAGCATGATAATGTATACTACTTATTGGTTGATATAAGTAGGTGGGTACCAGTCATGTGTTAACTAGTAGTGTTCTACAACGACACTCAATTGATCTATACACTGGATGGGCTTTTTGCGAGCCAAACTGGAATGGAGAGTTAACAGACTGTCACTGTTTCGTCCTAACAAGCGGAAAAATAAGCCTCATCACGTCTCCCCTGTTTAGAGAGTCTACTGTATGTTCACTGAAGACCCATTGAATAAGAAATGTGAATACTTCAGGAAAAGTTTACCTAAAATCGGATATCCGACCTCGTTCCTCGACAAACATCTAAAGAGAAAGACAAAGACTACTCAAAATCTGGATATGTTGAAGAAACAAATAGTCGGAAATCTGAAATTCAATGGAGATACAATTAGTATGGTTCTCCAAAGTCATCTGTCGAGAGTAGTTTAAAGAATGTAGTTTGCTGCGTGTCTACATCTCAACTTCTCCACACATGCTCTTTTTGACCGGAATGTCGAAGAGAGGATCTCTCTGTCGGTAATTTCAGTGTACATTCATCAATCCACTGGTACCTGTGGAGCTAACTACATAGGCCGTTGCAGCGCGAGGCCGTCTATACGTGCCGATGAACACATGAGAGTAAGATTTTCAGAGTGAGAACATAGAATAGTCAATGACTGAATTCTGGAGCACACCATTACTTCTAGTCATTCAGCATCAGAAGAGACTCTTTTGTGGGTCATATGTATATACATGAAGTACGGTTAAGGCGTTCTCAGTTATTTCGCTTACATCTTCGTGCAGCCGAAGCTTTAGCGATCCATAAGGAGAAACTCAAACTTTCTGTTGAGAATAGTTTTATCCAGCCTCTTATCCTATCATGGCTTCAGTAATAGTTTGTTTCCTGAATAACGATATAATAAGCTCTATGTAATCCTATGTTCTCTCGTCTCTTATCAACTATTTCCAAACGATTATTCATCATTTTTGATGTGGTTGTGTTCTCTGAGCTGGATAGTTAATTTGCGAAGCTTTCATCACCCTACTAGGTGACATCTTCAGCACATACTTCAATTTGAAGTGAGCTTTTAGATTTCTCCACGAGTTTATTAATCATCTCTCCTGGCGACCTCTGACGTGATTGGTTGTTTTTGTGTGTTTTCACACCTTCTAGGTTACTTGTATTGTCACTCATTGTTTTCTTTGACTTGAACTTTGACCCTTTGTGTGTTAGGTTTCTTTCTTATCGGTTGATAAATTTTGTCTATCTCGATGTGTCTATTGATTGGTGATTCACTGGAATGCCAAGCTTCTAAAAATTCTCTAGCATTCTTGTTGTTTCCTCTGTCTAATAATTGAACGTTGTCCCAGTCGAATTGATGTCCGTGGTTGTCTGTATGTATCCACGAACATAAGCTAGCTGTCAAAAGACATGATATCCACTCCCTCATATCGCTACATACAGACAACCACAGGCATCAATTCGACTGGGACAACGTTCAATTATTAGACAGAGGAAACAACAAGAATGCTAGAGAATTTTTAGAAGCTTGGCATTCCAGTGAATCACCAATCAATAGACACATCGAGATAGACAAAATTTATCAACCGATAAGAAAGAAACCTAACACACAAAGGGTCAAAGTTCAAGTCAAAGAAACAATGAGTGACAATACAAGTAACCTAGAAGGTGTGAAAACACACAAAAACAACCAATCACGTCAGAGGTCGCCAGGAGAGATGATTAATAAACTCGTGGAGAAATCTAAAAGCTCACTTCAAATTGAAGTATGTGCTGAAGATGTCACCTAGTAGGGTGATGAAAGCTTCGCAAACTAACTATCCAGCTCAGAGAACACAACCACATCAAAATCATCCACCTGAGCTACAAATCTTCTCGATTATTCATCAGTCAAATAATTGGTTGTAAATCCTAGGGATTACGTAAGATTACTTTCAATTTTTCAAATGTTGTTATCCCTCATCCACTACAGTCTACATTGAATATATAATCGCCCTGAATAAGTAGAGAGCTTCGGAATGCAGTTACGAATTGGGATAAATCTTTTTGCTGACTCGTGTGTACTTAATCTCAGTGAGTCGAATTATGGCTTGTAAACTGTCGCTAAACATCTCTTCACTTCCATCTCCTATACAGTTGAGCGTTATCTCGGATTATTTAAGGCATATATCTACGGATCAGAGACTTGCACTGCGCGTCATAAAGAGCATGTCAAACAAACTACAGACCTTCATTAACAGTTGTCTTCGCTCAATACTCAAGATCAGATGGCCGACCAGAAACGATCAGCAACAGGGATCTTTGGGAGCGAACCAACCAGGAACCGATTGTGAAACAAATAGGCAGGAAGAAATGGAGATGGATTGCCTGGCCGTACTCTGAGGAAACAAGCCATCAAGTGAGTGACATCACTAGACAAGCCATTGCTCGAGTGGAACCCAAAAGGGAAGCGGCGAGTTGGTTGTCAGTGCAAGGGTGACTTGTAGGAGGTCATGTGAAGAGGAGATGAAAGCGTGTGAGCAGACTTGGAGCCAGGTGAAGACTCTAGCAGAGCACTGAACGCAATGGAGACGCACGGCTGAAGCCCTATGTTCCTCTAGGAATTAAAGGAAACAATAATAATAATAGTTTAATAGACGGCTGCTAACCTTGGAGATTATCACGAATGGTATTTCAGCTAACGTTATCGACAATGTATTAAACATCCCTTCGAAATTGATCACATTGCAACGCACTGCTTAGCCTTATACGATCATTTCGTGATCAGATCACGAGGAAACACCGAATATGTTATCGCTTATTGACAAGAAGGACATATGTTATCATACATATTGTGTGGTAGATGAGGGGTCAGAAGTTTTAAAATCCTAAAATCTAACAAAATAATCTCTCCTCTTCCCTACTTAGTATATATACATGTATATTCACTCTATGATGAATAAGGTTAACTAACGGTCATTGTGGTTGGTTGAAAAAACACTGTGAATTGTTATCAGTAAATCGAAAGTGGATCTACTGGGGAACTTTGTTTAAATATGCGTGAAATATATACATAGATACACATATAGGTAGAAGCCTTGGAATAATTAATGGCTTCTGAGTCTTTCCCATTTTCCTTTAGCCTTCAGCTTATAATGCTCAAGCCATAAGAAATATCGGACTTTACAAATGAAATTCGTTTTTTCTTATTCCCATGATTTCCCCTTTCTAATGATAGATATTTGTTTATGTGATTATTAGATTATTCGAAATGCTCCATAGGCACGAAAAAATTCGAGCTTAGCGGAATTCAAATATATATGCAAATACATATATATAAATATTTATGGTCTTTATACCGCTAACAATGAGCATAAATATGTAACCTTAGAATATCTTGTTTCCTCGTTTCTACTCAAATTTCACTCAGCAATCAGCCTCCATCTATGGTATAAACAAACGTGGTAATGTTAGCAACCACCTTGGTTAGTAGTACCAATGAAATTCACTCATTTTATGCAGTACAGTATTGTGAGGTATTTACCTCTTGTGCAAGATCTTCGGACGATATATTGAGTAATTATCGATAATTCATAACTTGAAGCAGTATCGTTCCACCCTTGAAACAAGTTTCTCCTCCAATTCGGAAATCTTCTGCAGTCAGCCAGCATAAACAATAAGATTCGGATTTTCAACACCAATGTGAAGTTGGTCCTTCTATACGGGTCAGAAACTTGGCGTGTAACGAAAAGGATTTCCAACAGGATACTGCAGACTTTCATCAAGAGCTGCCTCCGCTAGCTCCATACTGAAAATCAAATGGCCGGCCGACCAGAAAGAATCAGCAACAAGAAACTATGGGAACAAACAAACAAACCAAGAGCCAATGGCTCAACAAATACTCACGAGAAAATGCAGAAGGGTCGGTCGGGCATACAATGAGGAGGCCACCGAATGACATCGCACGCCAACCCAATGCTCGAGTGGAATCCAAATGGGAAGCGACGAGTTGGTCGTCTGTTCGAGGGTGACATGGATGAGATCGTGTGAAGAAGAGATTAGAGAGTCTGATTAATCGTGGACCTAGCTGAAGTGGGGGCGGCAGAAGACAGGACAAAGTGGTGATATGTTGTTGAAGCCCCGTGTTTCACTTCGAAGGCAAAGGAATAATGATAATATAGTGTATTGTGTGACACAAATCATGTAACTTTCACGGGATCTTGAATGTGAAGACTATTAGATGCCTTTTAATTACTCATAAATTCCTCTCTTTCAGTTTTAAATGACCAGTTGTTGAATACTCGTCAACTATGCGCGTAGTCCGGGTTCAATTTCCTAACGACTCCCTCGAAAACCTGGCTTCAGGTAGTATTAAGCCCCACAGAAAGGCAGCGTTAAGTATGAGGCTAGCAACGCTACTCTATAAGAAAGAAAATCTTAGCTAACTGAAACAACAAAGCTCAAGCATGAAGCCTTACGCTCCTGTGAAGATGAAAATGGAATGAGACACTCAGTGTTCTTCAGTTTTCCATAGTTGATTTGTAAAGTTTCAACATTGGTTCTATAAATGCAACAGTTGACATTTTTTTAAAATTGAAGATTCTTTCTCTTCATGCTTCATTCCATTTCCGACTGGCTGACTTCCTATCATGTGAGTTTGACGTTTTGATGTTCAACTGGAAAAATTACAATCAGATTTTATATATATATTTATATATACATATATATGTATATAATTAATCCTCATGGAGACATAAAAGCAAAGAATTCATCGAAGGAAATTCTCTACAGTTAGTTTGTAAGGATTAATTTTGTTTGTACCAGTTTGACTACGGATTTATATCAGTTAGAGAACCATTGAAAACCAGCAAGGAGCACTGGACAGCTGTTTCTTCCCCTTAGTTTGGGATTCATCGGCAACCACCAACGACATTTGTTGGTGATAAAATCACGAATGGGTAGAAGTTAGAATTCATAGGCTGCCCATTGAATCGGGGAGCTACCTGTGGCTGAATGGTATACGAGCTTGCCTTGCAGCCGGAAGGTCCTGAGTTCGGACCCTGCCGATGGGTGCATACTTCCGATGAATCCTAAACTAGGGGGATGAAACAGCTGTCCAGCTCTCCTTGCTGGTTTTCAATGGTTCTCTAACTGATATCAATCTGTGATCAACTCGTAAAAATAGATCTAATCCTTACAAACCAACTATTGGAAATCTTTATTTTTGTTGACTATATTCATATATATACACACACGCACATCATTAAATTATTTCATCTCATTTTATCTCATGTTCTCGTTGAGTATACATATTCAAATCTATTAGATGGTTGGAGGCAATCGGCAGGAAGCCTTGGACCTAGGTTTCGTGCTAGTTGGCACTCATCAGCAAGGCGTATCTGCAACCTTGAAGGAACTGATATCCCTTCTGAGATTCGAACCCGCGTCACCCAGTGCTGCAGACAGAGACGTTACCACTGAGCTATTCAGGCTCGCGACTGACCTCCTGTAGGACTGTATTGGATATTTTTGATCGCACACTAGTCAGTAACTAGTGTAATGCGTCTAGTCCTATCTTCGGTGCAGACTGAATTCTATCAGTCATGTTTGCAATAAGGCCACCATGCTAGGTGGCTCGCCATTACGGTGCACTGTGAATTGTTGGTTGCAGATACACCCTGCTGATGAGTGCCAACTAGCACGAAACGTAGGTCCAAGGCTTCCTGCCGATTGCCTCCAACCATCTAATACCAACAATTCACAGTGCACCGTTATGGCGAGCCACCTAGCATGGTGGCCACATTGCAAACATGACTGATAGAATTCAGTTAGCACCGAAGATAGGACTAGACGCATTACGCTAGTTACTGACTAGTGTGCAATCAAAAATATTCAAATCTAACTGACTATTATTCCATCACATCTTATGCTTGTTCCACAATACACTTACTGATATGATTCTAATTTGCCTTTTACTGACTGGCTATTGTATGCTTAAATTAACGGATTGATAATTGTACAGCCCGAATAAGAAGAATTTACTGAAACCACAATTGTTCGCTCTAACCATTTTATTGTGAATATATATATATATATATATACATATATATATACTGGCAGGAGTTAGAATTCATGGGCTGACCATTGGATCGCGTCCCAGTGGCTTAATGGCCTACTCGCTCACCTTGTAGCCAGAAGGTCCTGGATTCGGTCCCTGGCGGTGGGTGCATTCTGATGAAGAGTCCCAAAGTAGGACAAAACAGCTGTTCAGTACTCCCAGCTGGTTTTCTGATAGTTCTCTAACCGATATTAGTTCATGATGTTGTAAACCTATAACCAATAAAATCTTCATGCAATTCTTCCCATTAATAAACATGAACAAAGCAAGAACAACAATTGTACCAGGATAATATGATCTCATCTTTTATTATTTCGGGGATTCTTCCCAACTAGTTACAACCTGAACGATTAAAAATATGAATTACATTACATTCAAGATTTGAACATACTTTTCCACGATCACAAGGAGTAATTGGTAGGAAGTAAAAATGACATTAGTCCGGAATGATTTGACTAATTAAAAGTTACAAACACTGACTATTTATAGAATAATTAGACAATTAGACTTGGAAACAAAAAACAGAGTTGCGTATATATATGTGTGTATAGAAACAAGGTTTAGCTAGAAAGAGCATAACAAAAAGTAGATTACATAACGAAAGAAAATGTTTTATCTAATAGCCAAAGGAAAATGAAAAGAACGAGGTAGGGTGAGTCATGTTTAGATGAGAGAGTAGGGTTTTCTAAACAAGAAAAAGGGTGACCCATACAAATTTTATATTTTGTTATCACGAGGGCAGTGCAAGATTCACCACTGTGTCTTTCAGTGTACATAGATTTGGTTTAAGTCGTTTGATAGCAATTGCTTCAGCAAAGCGTAGCAAGCTAGGTTTCTTTTGCTTGTTGATTACTTTGAACGACTTCAGGTTGTCTACAATATGACCAGTATCCAAAAGATGACGCGCAATCGCACTGTTTAATGCTTGCGGACCTTCCAGTCTCAGGTTCTTTGGTATGTGTTCAGAAATGCGGAAAGTAACCCTTTCTCTCTGTTCTTCTAATGTATATGCTTTGGCACGTACAACATGTAAATTGGTAGACACAGTTGTAGGTAACATCAGGTGGGTATTTGTCCACTTTTGATTGTCTCAAACAACTAGTTGTTTGATAAACACATATAAGCTTGGCGGCTGGATATGTTCTTTTCAGGGCAGCGTTCAGTCTGCATCTTATTCTACTAGCAGTATCATCACCTTTGAATGCAAGCAATGCAGAAAGATAGGCTTTTTCTCTACTGTGCTGCTTTTCACTTTTTCAACATGACGTCTCCCATACTTGTCGATGAACTTTTGTGGGTAAACGTTGTCGCGTAGGCATTTCTCCACAATGGATAGCTCTTCCTCAATCTTTTCTTTTGAACACAGCTTCCTTACACGATCAAATAATATTCTTACCAATCCCTTTTTGTAACTTATAGGGTAGAAGCTTTTGAAGTTAAGATAAACCACCCTCCAGGTCTCTTTTCTGTGTATATAGCTTATGATTTCGCCGTCTATATCTCGTTGGATACCCAGGTCAAGAAAATGGAACTTCTCCTCTTTTTCATACTCCATTGTAAACTTAATATTAGGATGGGCACTGTTCAAGCCTTTTAATACTTGAGATGCATGATTAAAAGAATTAAAAATAACGAAAGTGTCATCGACATACCTAGTATAGAAGTTGGTCTGACTGATTGCGGATTTCAACCTTGTTTATTCTAGACTACCCATAAAAATATCTGCCAGAATCGGACCCAGGGGGCTTCCCATGGTGACTCCGTCAATTTGGCGGTACAGAGTGTTGTTGAACTGGAACTGTACGTCTTTGGTGCATATAAGTAAAGTAACCAATATATATATATATATTGATTTTTTCTAAATGAAACAGCCGAAAATAAATTTGTTATCCGACAATTTAGTTTGACTACAAGTTTTAGCAGTTTTTTTGTCTCACTCTAAGTGAATTAATCATGCAATGTCTGTTGATTTTTTAATGTTGATTAATGCTCAATTTACCAACCGATAAAAATACAGCATTTGTTTGAGATTCCGTTTTGTTGTGTAATTTTCTAGTTCGTTTTGTTGTTTTTTCCGTTTAACACAGACACAAGGAGTTGACACTTGAGAAGTTTCCTTTTTCGACATTTTATAAATTGTAAATACTTTTTTCATGGTCTGCATAACATCACTTGTGCGCAGGTGGCACAGCGGTGGAGTTTTCGCCGACCATGTAGGTCGATCGACTGACTCATTTACCTCGCTAAGCCAGTAATAAATCTGGTAAAAAGGGAAAGTTTGGGCATGAGGCTAGCAACCCCATCCTGTAAAAATAAACAACACTGCTACAGAAACGTCAATCCTCTAGCTTGAAACCCTATGTTCCACTGGGAACGTAAAGGAATAAAAAACTAATAACATCACTTGGCTTAGCATTTCACTTTTCATGTATCAGTTGACATTTTATTTATTCTGTCCTACAAGTTGTTATAATTATACATTGGCCTTGAATACTCTCTTTACTCAAAAATATTTTCAAATAGGGTTTCAGTCTAGTATTATGATTCAAATTGTCGGTTTGGCGAGGATTCTGGATTGTAAGTACGAAATGTTCAGCGAAGAGTTGCTTCTCGGAGTCGAATTCATTCACATAGCTGTACACTCGCATTTATATACGATTATTTGTGTGTGTGTACATGAGGTTTGTCAAGTTTAGATAATTAATTAAGTAATACACGAATGATCTAATATAGAAACAAGGTTAGTTAGACAGCAACTAAAGTAAGATTGAGTTAGTAGGTTAGATGACGTAACAAGATTGACTAAAATTGACTAACTAGGATGAAACAGTTGTCCAGTACTCCATGCAGGTTTTCCAATGGTCCCATAAGCGATGTCAGCTCATGATGAAATCCTGTAACCAATCAATCAAATCGACCGTACCCAGCGCTCGCTTTCCAAACGTATCACCGAACACTTACCAGCATGGCTTTAAAAAGGAGAAAATCGATGCCCCCGCAGTTCCATCTTAGAACATCTGATAGAATCCGGAAAACAAGCTCTACTCCGAACAAACCTCAAAGTCGTCTGCAAAATACAAAGCAGTCTTCCTAAAAGTATACGAATCAAACTTCTTCAAACTGCAGAAGCAATGGCGATTCACTTCCTAAGCCCTGAACTCTGCATACGGAAGAAGTTCGTTCAATCACTATACTTGCAATTGACGTAATCTATCCTAATTTCCGACAGGTAAATTCTATTTCTCTCTGTCTCTTCATTATTACTACTTTGCCCTTTCAATTGTAATACTTTACATTTTTAACTCAAGTGTTCTCTACCCCCACCCGATTTAATTTCTACTCTTCATTACCACTGTTACTGACTTGACCAACGCTCGGTTTCTAGTCATTTATGTTAGGTCATCCAATTTATCTGCTCACGTTTGGTCCTAATTTAAATGGCACTATTCTCTACTCCACCTCTTCTTAGTCTCCACCCGCAATTACCTGCGTTGCTATCCTGACCTAAATTGAAACATTTTAGTCAATTATCTTTTTTCAAGTATTGGTTTGTAGAGATTTGAAAATCCCCATTGAGTCACATGGAAAAGAGAAGACGTTCGGCGAAGAGACTCTTTTTAGCGAATTCATTCACATAGCTGTACAATCGCATTTATATACGATTATTTGTGTATATGTACATGAAGTTTGTCAAGTTTAAATAATTGATTAGTTAATACAAGAATGATGTAATATAGAAATAAGGTTAATTAGACAGCATCTAAAGTAAGATTGAGCAAATAAGTTGGATGACCTAACATAAATGACTAGAAACCGAGCGTTGGTCAAGTCAGTAACAGTGGTAATGAAGAGTAGAAATTAAATCGGGTGGGGGTAGAGAACACTTGAGTTAAAAATGTAAAGTATTACAATTGAAAGGGCAAAGTAGTAATAATGAAGAGACAGAGAGAAATAGAATTTACCTGTCGGAAATTAGGATAGATTACGTCAATTGCAAGTATAGTGATTGAACGAACTTCTTCCGTATGCAGAGTTCAGGGCTTAGGAAGTGAATCGCCATTGCTTCTGCAGTTTGAAGAAGTTTGATTCGTATACTTTTAGGAAGACTGCTTTGTATTTTGCAGACGACTTTGAGGTTTGTTCGGAGTAGAGCTTGTTTTCCGGATTCTATCAGATGTTCTAAGATGGAACTGCGGGGGCATCGATTTTCTCCTTTTTAAAGCCATGCTGGTAAGTGTTCGGTGATACATTTAGAAAGCGAACTAGGGGGTGGAGATCGGTAAGCATTAACAAGAGTCGCGTAGTATGAAATAAATTATGCAATAGGTAGAAAGACTAAATGAAGGGTTGGTTAAGAAATGCTTGCATAAGGAAAAAATCGTCTCCGTAATCGGGACATTTGTGAAGAGAGATTCGACCTTGAGTGATATCATGCAGTTGTCGGCCACTTTCACATCTTCGACACAATCGACAAAGTCATCAGGGAGCACTGAACACCAGTTTTTGCCAAGACTAAGTGGATAAATAATCAACTAAATTGGTCTCGCGACAGAAGAATAACTGGTTCAATCCATATTAGGATAACGCGGCTGTAATGTTGAGGAGATCCATTACAGGACGAAACGGTTGTCCACTACCACTCCCTGATTTTCAATGATCTGGTTCGTAACAAAAATCTTACAGCTGAAATTACTGATATGATTACTTTTTTGAAGAAGGTAGGGAACTCCATCGTGGGTTATAACAGCGTGATTGGGATGGGACGATGTCATTTCAATTGATACGTCATCGGTAGTTATTCACCTAATTGGAGATTCTACACAACAAGGAAATGCTTCCACGCTTTATACTACTCATCTCAGTCAGTCAGTAGTATATAGCTCTATGGAGAAAATGAAAGACAATTCAGCGGAAAATAATTTTCTTTACCGACAAAATCATCTTCAGAGGCTGTACAGTCGTATTTATATTCATCAGAAGTGTGTAATAGCCCATTGTGATATAATTGATATAATTACTCAGAAGTGGCTTTAGAAATAAAAATAAAATTTACAAATTACGTGGTACTCAACGACACAAAGGAAGAAAGGGTTAGAAATTCGACAAGCTTAAAATTGTTACTAAATGAGAAGAAAGGTAATTGAGTGTTCATTTAACAAGTGTGAAGAGGGTTAGAAAATGTAATAAAGGAATATGAGAGAGTGATAATAGTGAATTAATTATTAAAGTAAAACCAAATAAATCACTAAAAATAAAACGTTTACAAGGAACGACTAATGTTGAGGTTAAGACTATAGTAGAATAACAGACTGGACAAACTTTTTCTGCTTACAGAATTCCACGGTGTATTGACGAATTATCAACGTCCCTGCTATACAAAAATGTCGACACCTAACGCCTTTTGTACCAAACAATCCCATCATGTAGATATTCTTTAAAGACGACTCTGGGGGAGTTAGCTTTCTTGATAACCACTTATATTATCAAGCATATCACACAAATATTGTGATCTTAACGATTTCGGCGATGAAATCCCACCTCTTCAAACTGCTTAAATTACAAATAAATTTACAAACTGCTAATGTAAGCGTGTTCATTTCTCTGAAACCAGTATGGAGATCTGTAGCACTAGACGTAAAAAATAAAATTCGAAATTTCAATACTAATATGAAATTAGTCATTGCTTCTATTAAGTTGAGAAATTTGACGAGTACATCACCAGTAGTTATTTCCAACAGACCGCCGCAGACTTTCATCAACAGCCGCCCAAATTGCGCGATACAAACAATCAGCTTGCTGACTAAAAAGGAGAAGGAGCAAGAAACTCTGTCAAGCAGGGAACCAGCCATCACTGATGTGAAATGAATCGGAGATGGATGGATTGGCCATAAGCTGAGGAGATATTCAGCTGACTTACACGCCAGGATGTCAAGTTCAATCATAAGCGAAAATTTAGATGTCCAAGATTGATATGGACGGAAGCATCTGTGAGGAGAAGCATGTTTGCAAGCAGTTATAGAGCCAGTTGAAAGTATTATCAGAGAAGTGAGTGAAATGGGGATGACTGGAATCACTCGACTCCACTTTATAAGTGACTCGAATTAGGCCATCCGCCTAACTCTACGATTTCCCAGCGTGACTAATATCATCACTGTACAGTTTGTCTTAACACAATCTCTCTCTCTTTCTGTCTCTCACTTTGTTTCTCTTTCGATAACCAGTACATCTTCTCACTGACAAGGATGAACATCATCTCTTACTCCTCTTATCATACAAGCGAAGATTTAGAGAGAGTAATTTTCTGTAATGATACACTGTGGACATTTTACGCTTTTGAAGTCCTATCACTTTTTTGAGATCTATGGGAAAGTATTTTACGAACTATTTATTCATTGATCCATGCTTTCTTTCATACAGACACGCGAAGATATTGTTGACTTCTTCTTCGCCTGTCTCCTTTTTCTCACTTTATCTCTTCCCATCTAATCTGATTTCCTATTGACCAAGGGTACTTGAACAGAAAGGTAAAAGTTGACCGTTGTTGTCAATACTGGTGAACATTGAATAAGTTGTATATTCGAACTGATCTCTCTATCCTCTCATAGATATATTTAATGATGCCTTTTCCATAAATGTCGTGCCAGCCGTTTGGAAAGACATTAAAATTTTACCTATACTTAAGTCATCTACTGGAACATGTTTTAAATTTAGACATATTGATATTACCTCTCCTTTTCAAAAAACTACGGAAAAGTTGCTTTTACTTAATCTTCATCCTTCACTTAAAGCCCTTAACGATTCTAAACAATTCTCCTATAAACACAGTAGAAGTACTTTAGATCCAGCTGCAGTCTTGCATCATAACATCGTCTCCAGTTTAGACAAAGGGGGCTAAATTTGTTCTCTGCACCATCCTAGACTATACATCTGCTTTCGACTTAGTACCTAGGGATATTTTGTTAAACAAGCTTGCTGAAACTCAAACTGACTGTTGGGTTGTCAAATGGCTGCATTCTTATTTCTCCGGAAGAAAGCAGTACACTGCGTGTCAGGGAAAGTCGTCCACATCATTGCTTACTGAGGCTGGTGTCCCTCAAGGCACTGTCCTTTCTCCTTTTCTGTTTACTTTCTTCTTGCATGACTTACCTCACTCTGATGAAATGAACTTTGTTAAGTATGCCGATGATCTAACTATTTCAATGTCTGTTAACTTGCAACTACACTGTACTAAGATGAACAACTTTCTATCAGGAGTTAGCAAATGGTCTTCATCTAATGACTTTAAACTAAATCCTTCCAAATGTCAGACTGTTAATTTCAGTTTCCGATGTAAAAGAAAGTTAAATGAAGCTGTTGGTTCCTATGACCGTTGCAAAATTGATGATAGTGATATAGAAACCAAGTCTGAAGTTAAGTATCTTGGATTAATTCTTTCTTCTGACCTATCCTGGTCTTCCCATGTCTTAGCGATTTATAAAAGAATATTTCGTCTGACTTTTCAAATTAAAAAGTTAAGGCACTCAGACATAACCCAACCCCTCCTCATCTTACAGTTTGTCAACTCGTGCATCTTACCTATTCTTCGTTACTGTTCACCCTTATTCTTTCCTGGATTGCTTAAAAAAGACTATGTCATACTTCGTAGAACTCTGAAGACTGTCAGTAGAGCGAGTGGTGTCCCACTGGGCCATATCGTTGAAATCATCATCGATAGGCACTTGATTTCATGCAACAAATTTGCTAAAGGAATCTTATCAGACTGTGAGCATCCACTTTACCCACAGCTTCAACCTTGTGTCTCCTCAGGTAAAACAAGAAGTCTTTTCAGAAAACTTTATGCACGTACGTCTAAGTATAAAAATTCCAATATACCATATTTGGCACATACTTTATATAATGAAAACAGTGTCAAACATGAATTAACTAACCTTCTTTGCACTAGTAAATAAACAATTTTCTCCACCCTTATAACATCAAGCTTTATTATTATTGTTCTTCTTATATTTATAATCCTCTCAATTTTTTTGTTTTTATTTGTTTATTTTTTCATAAGTGTGAACATCATTTAAGCTGTGTTATAACTGTTATTTTTTGTCTTTCCCCTCACCATGCTATATCAACAGAACATTAGATTCAATAATGTCTAACATGCTAAAATTTCCAAACTGTATCGACAGTACTGTTTTGAAACAAACCCACTGTTATTATTATTATTATTTATTTAATATTCTCAATTCGTACCTCGAATATTTTTGACTTTATACCGTGAATGTGGAAAAATTCCTCTGGTTAATTTTATTTTAATTCTATTTATATTTTAAGTAAATCAGATGCAATATTGTAACAAATGCTGGGAATTCCATTCTGTTTTATAATTACTGTTTTTGGAATAAAGTAGATTATTATTATTATTGGCGAGAGACAAGAAGGCTGTCATTGCTTAATCGTGTGGTGGTTGCTGGAAGATTGGAGAAATACCACCAAAAGTATTGTTGTCTATTAGATTAACGTTTATTTACAGACTTTGGCACTGATTAACCATTGTAAAACTGTTTTTCTTTATCGCTTGAAGGATAAATAATCGTGTTGCCCAACCGTTTCGTGTTGTCCTGCGTTGGTTTCAATGTATACAGTTCTGAATATTAAACTTAGTCTTCTTAAACTAGCGGTAGGTCCAGATTCTCTGTGATCTGGATATTTGACAATTGTAGTAGAGTGTTAGCGATTCACTGTAATTTCATACATTTATTCCTGTTATATGGATTTGAATAGAGTGAACACAGTGGCTTGTGTATTATCATATATTTCGTCAGCTTCTCATCAGATGGATGATACGTAAACCGGGATTCAAGGGTTTGATGGTGATTGCTAAGGCACACTTAAGAGAAGTTGAATTACGTTGTCTACTGAAAATATTAAAGGACTTCTTGATGTCCACCTCACGATTCGTATCAGTGAGATATCTGGAAATGAGATTATTGCAAACATTTGTTCCCCTGAGACTTAGGATTTCTGATACATGTTCATAAAATCGATGATGTTCCCACTTTTTCTGTTTTCCCAATGTAACTCCTCCCACATTATTTTTATTATTCCCTTGAGTTCCAAGTGGGAAAAAGGGCTTCAACAACACATCTGTACTGTTTCCTATCTTCTGCCGTCCTCTTCAGCTTGGACCATGATTACCCTTAATCTCTCACCTCCTCCAACACACACAATCTCTTCCATGTCACCCTAGGACGACCCACTCGTCGCTTCCCACTGGGTTTCCACTCGTGTGGTGGCCTGCACTGAGCGCGATGTCCTTCGATGGTCTCCTCAATCTATGTCCAATCCATCTTTATTTTCTCCTGAGTATTTGTTGAGCGATCGACTCCAGCTTGTTGGTTTGTCCCACTGAATAGTTTCTTGTTGCTGATTCTTTCTGGCCGGCCAGCCAGCCAGCCATTTCATCTTCAGTATGGAGCCAACCAGCGAAGGTGGCAACTGTTGATGAAATTCTGCACCGGCCTGTTGGAAATCCTTTTCGTGACACGCTGGTCAAGTTTCTGACCCGTATAGAAGGACCGACTTCTCATTGGTGTTGAAAATTCGAATCTTGTTGTTTAGCTGGCTGAGTGCAGAAGATTTCCAAATTGGTTTCAGGTTGTTCAAGGCGGGCTTATCTTGCCATTCCAATTCTGGTTGGCTTTGACATCTTCATCGGTTCCGCCAGTGGCTGAAACGATGCTTCCTAGATAAGTGAAGCTAGGAAGTAACCTCTGTCAAATCTCTCCCGTTGGTGGTGATTGGTGCTGGTTGTTGTTGCTGTTGGCTGGTTATTTTCATCACCTCCATCTTCTCTATGTTCACTCGGAGTCCGTTTTTCTCTGCCTGCTTCTTCAGCCAGTTTGTCGGTTTTCACCTGGAAGTCTTCGAGTCTTTCTTGTCTTCGCTAAGTTTTAGATCTTGCAGTTGTTGTATCTCTTCATCCACATAGTTGACTCCCGAGTATTTTCCTACAAGGAAAGAAAGTAAAACATTGATTAGCGTTTATTGTATAGGTTTTATTTTCATCACAATAGTTTTCTTTTCACAGACAGATAACACTTCAATTAAAATCAGTCATCCGATGTCTGTTGATGTTTGGTTGTTGTTAATTATCACTTGATTTTCCACCCAACATAAACAAAACATTTACTTGATTCTGTTTACCACTGTAATTTTTAGAGGGTTTTGTTTTTCTTGTGTGTTATACAAACATGATAGTGTTATCTCGCAGAGTTGACACTCGTGAAACTTTTTCACCAACTCACTATCTAATTAATTACAGGCACTTTATTAATGGCCTGTAGAGCATCACTGGCTTAGCATCTAATTTGTCGTCATCCATCAGTTGGCGTTCTATTTATTCTATCCGACATTTCGTTATCATTACTATTATTACCTACTTATCGGCCTGAATCTCACTGTGTATTCACACACACACACATTTATTTTTTCAAATAGGCTTTCAGTCGATCTTGATTGGTATTCATATTATAAGATTTCTATGAATTTTGGAGGCATTTGAAAGAGGTTACTTCATTCACTTATCTAGGGAGCATTGTCTCAACTACAGGAGGAACGGACGAGGATGTCAAATCGAAAATCGGGAAGGCGAGAAACACATTCATCCACCTGAAACCAATCTGGAAATCTTCGTCACTCAACTCAGCATCAACAACAAAGTGATTCGGATTTTCAATACAAACGTCAAGTCAGTCACTTCTTCTATATGGATGGATCAGAAACTTGGCGGGTCACAAAGAATATTTCCAACAGGCTGTCAGACCTTTATCAACAACTGTCTTCGTTCTATACTGAAGATCATATGGCTGGAAAGAATCACAAACAAGGAACTATGGGAACAAACAAAACAAGAACCAATCGCCCAACAAATATGCAGAAGAAACAAGTGGAGATGGATTGGACACTCGCTGAGGAGGCCGTTGGGTGACATCACGCGTCAGGCCAGTGCTCGAGTGGAACCCGAAAGGGAAGCGGCGAGTGGAACGTCCTAGGGTGACATGGAGGAGATCGTGTGAACAGGAACTGAAACAGTATGGATTAACATGGATGTCGGTGAAAAGTACAGCAGAAGACAGAAGCAAGTGGAGACGTGCAGTTGAAGCTCTATGTTCCACTAGGAACCCAAGGGAACAATAATAATATAATATGAATTTCGGAGTAACTTCAATCAGTTAGAGAGACTATTGATAATCACCAGGGTGCCATAGATAGTTGTTTCGTCCCAGTTTGAGACTCTTTAGCCGTGCTTACCCGCGATCTCCCGCCCCCCAACCCGCAAGAGTCTAACCTATGACTTTCAGCTTGCGACCAGACTAATCTCATTAACCATTCAGTTACTTGGGCTTGAGAAGACAACTTGGGTCTCATAATATAAAGTTCCCAGCTTCTATCCTTGGTGGGGTCGTTGATGGGTACCGAAAGAAACAGGACAAAACAGATATCCACTTCTCGCCGCTGGTTTTCAATGGTCTCTCTAACTGATGTTGATTCGTGACGAAAATTTGACAACTGTAATTAATTACGAATTCCTACAAGCCTTTTATTCTTAATATCAATCGCCAGTTGACCAATGGTGACAGGATGGAAGTAATGACCAGTAGAGTTCACCATAGTGGTGTGGAATGTATGTTCACTGAAGGCATTACTGACGGCAGTATTATATCACCAACTAACAGAGTCAGAATTCAGATGTCACTCAATTACAATTCAAGTGATTGAGTGGTAGACTGGCTTGTTCTAGTAACAAGAAGTCTATAAATGGGACTGTGGATGTTCACCGATGAAGAGTCCCAAAGCAGGACGAAACACCTGTGAAGTACTACTCCCTGGTATTCAATGTCAAGTTAGTCATTGATTCTGTATGATTCAAAGACTTAGCGCACTTCACTGGAAGCATTTTCAAAAACAGTCATAGCAGGTTTTGATAAACATTTGCCCTCTTCTTTCGATACGAAGAATCAGACCACTGGGCAGAAAGGAATAAGGCATGAGGAACTCTGGCAGGCGGCGAACCAGCTTACAAATATGCAGAAGGAAATCGAGTTAGATGAATTGGACATAAGCTAAGGAGATATATAAGTGATATCATATGTCAGAATATCCAGTAGGATCCAAGGTGACAGTTAGGACATTCGAGAGTAACAATCACCAACCACTATCAACGGAAGAAATTTGAAAGAGGTCACCTACTTCACTTACTTGGGTAGCATTGTTTCAACTACATGCAGACAGTATGGATGAGGATGTCCAAAAAACAAAATTAGAAAGACAAGACTGACATTCATCACTCTGAGATCAATTTGGAAGTCTGCTGCACTCACTCTGCACAAATGAAGGAATTCAGATTTTCAGTACCAATGTTAAGTCACCGCTTCTAGATGGGTAAAAAACGTGGAACACACGTCACGAAAAGCATTTCCAACAGGCCACTGAAGATTTTATCATCCGCGACCCTCTATTCCCTGCATACCGAAGATCAAATCCCTGGCCACAAAGAATTGACAACCAACCAACCAACAACATATTACTCAACAAATATGCAGAAGCAAATGGAGGTGTATCGAGCACACATTGAGGAGACCATCGAATAACAATGCGCACCAGCCAATCACTCAAGTGGAATCCCAATGGGAAAAGACGAGTTAGCTGTGAGTTCGAGGGTGACATGGAGATGAGGTTTTGCAGGGGGGAGGGGATCAGAGACCATGGGCAAACGTGGGGTGAGCTAATGAGGACCTCAAAGAATAGGACAAATTGAAGGTGTGCTGTTGAACCACAAATGATAGAAAAGCAAGTTTTAACACAATCAATAATTTGTAAACCAATGACTTAGTATTATTATTATTATTGTTTCCTTTAATTCCTAGAGGAACATAGGGCTTCAACCACACGTCTCCATCGCATTCGGTTCTCTCCCAACACTTTCACCTGGCTCCACACTGCACACACGCTTCCATCTCCTCTTCGCATCACCTCCTCCATGTCACTCTTGCACTGACGACCAACTCACCGCTTCCCGTTCGGGTTCCACTCGAGCACTGGCCTGGCGTGTAATGTCACTTGATGGTTTGTTTTCTCAGAGTATGGCCAGTCCATCTCCATTTCCTCCTGCTTATTTGTTGCACAATCGGTTCCTTCTGCGTTGGTTCGCTCCCAGAGATCCCTGTTGCTGATCTTCTCTGGCCGGCCATCTGATCTTCAGTATTGAGCAAAAGCAGGTGTTGAAGAATGTCTATAGTTTGTTTGAGGTGCTCTTCATGACGCGCCAAGTCTCTGATCTGTATAGTAGCACTGACTGACTTCACATTGGAGTTGAAAATCCGGATCTTATTTTTCATGCTGAGTGCTGTTGACTAAGTAGAACAGAATAAAATGAATTACTTGGGGAAACCAAGACATAAGTAAGTTAATTCAACTAGCTAGAGTAGTAATCAGAATATAGTAACAATGTCAAATGATAGTTATGGTGATAAAGGAAAATTATTCATAATAGTCTATACGTATTGTGTAGAAAGTCACGGTAAAGAAAGAGGTTGCACGCATTTCTTTTGAACACTGACAAATTTAGCTTGTTCAGATGAATTCTGATTGCCTCGTAGATCATACAAAAGTGTGGGTGAAATACAATAAATAACTTCATAAGCTCTGTAAGTGTCGACTTGATGTCCAACATATTAACGAGGTGAGATTATGTGAAGCTACGTATGACATCATTCTACCTGATGCCGAATAAAGATCGGTTGTATTCAGTCATTCACTGAAAGGTTTGAGTTAACACAGTAAATAACTGTTACATTCAGAAGTTCATTGACATCTGTGGAAGATGTCAAGGTTAAAATACAATACAAATAACAGTAGAAAGGAAGCCTGTTTCCACAAAACTCGATTTGAAATGTGATAATATTCTAGAGAAAGTCAACAGATGATTGAATGCTTCCCTAACCGGAACTTATTCTGCAGCTAAGTTGGTTCCCGTTAATCGGATAATATGCTCTTTGGGGCAGTTAAAAGTCAACAGACACTCTTCTCATGTTAGCTCTGACTGTGTATACAAATTTACATGTATCTGTGGGAGCTGTTACACTGGGAGAAGAGGAGGATACCCTCGATTTTGTGAACATGTATCAGAAAGCCAAAGTCTCAAGGGAACAAATGCTTACAACAATCTCATAGCCAGACATCTCACTGGTACGGGTCATGCGCTGTAGCAGTTGTCATCAAACTCTTGAATCCCGATCTACGTATCATCCATCTGATGAGAAGCCGACGAAATAAACGATGATACATAAGCCACTGTGTTCACTCTATTCAAATTTATATTATTATTATTATTGTAACCTTTAATTCCTACAGGAACATAGGGCTTCAGCCGTGCGTCTCCATTGCGTTCTGTTCTCTGCTAGGGTCTTCACCTGGCTCCAAGTCTGCCCACACGTTTTCATCTCCTCTTCACATGACCTCCTCCAAGTCACCCTTGCACTGACGACCAACTCGCCGCCTCCCTTTCGGGTTCCACTCGAGCAATGGCTTGTCTAGTGATGTCACTCACTTGATGGCTTGTTTCCTCAGAGTACGGCCAGCCAATCCATCTCCATTTCTTCCTGCATATTTGTTTCACAATCGGTTCCTGGTTGGTTCGCTCCCAAAGATCCCTGTTGTTGATCTTTTCTGCCCGGCTATCTGATCTTGAGTATTGAGCGAAGACAACTGTTAATGAAGGTCTGTAGTTTGTTTGAGATGCTCTTTATGACGCGCCAAGTCTCTGATCCATAAAGTAGCACTGACTTCACATTGGAGTTGAAAAAATTCAAATTTATATAAAGGGAATAAATGTATGAAATAATACTGTATCGATAACACTCTTCTGCCGCTCTGGTCCACATTCACTCTTCTGTACAAGTACTTTTGGTCAGCAGAATATCAGATTAGATGGGAATGAGATAAAGTGAGAAAAGAGGACAGGCAAAGAAAATGTTCGCGGTTAGACCACGGACTGATATCAGTTAGAGAAACACTGAAAGCCGGCAAGGAGTACCAGACAGCTGTTTCATCCCCCTATTTTGGTATTCATCTACAATACTCATGCACTGAGCTTTTAAGTTGGAGTTGAGCGATATCAGTCACAGATAAACAAGAGCGGAGCGGGAAGGGAAAGTGATGCGCCTATGTCAACTGGCTCCATGACTTCCTATAAGCATTTGTCTGCTCACCACATGATTCGTTCCACATTAGTCTTTATTGTTATTATTATTATTATTCCCTTGGATTCCGAGTGGAACATAAAGATTCGACAGCACACCTTTACTTTGTCCTATTTTCCAAGGTCCTCCTTAGCTGGCCTCACGTTTACCCATAGGCTCTCATCCCCTCCACGCACGATCTCACCTCCATGTTGTCCTCGAAATCACGGCGCTCAATGCATTTCCATTTGCTTCGGCATATTTGTTGAGCACTGTGTTTTTGGTTGGTTTCCAGAGTTCCTTGTTGTTAGTTGTTTCTGGCCAGTTATTTGATCTTCAGTTTGGAGGGAATAGATGACAACTTTTAATAATAGTCTTCAGTGTCTAGCAAACGCTAATAGTTGATTTCAGTGGCATGTGTCTACTCAATTAAATTATTCAGTAGTATATATTTTCTCCGCAAATTTGCTTAATTTCTTGAATTCTGCTTACTGTCTCAAGCAGACCACGAGTTCTGATATGAATAATTTTAGTCTCCAATGGAAACTGTGGTGAAAATTTCACCTGTGGAACTGTGTACATGGCACATTGCTAACAAATTTGCAAACTGACTATTTAATTTATAAATTCTTCATTTACCTTTTGAAAATGCATTTTGTGATGCGCTGGACAAGTTTTTGACCCATATAGAAGAAGTGATTGACCCAGAATTCGTGCCGAAATCCCCAATTTCATTCTTTAAACCGAGTTTTGAAGGTCTCCAGAATGATTTACGAGAGGTGAAAGTCTCCCTTACTTTTCCTACTCTGGCTGGTTTTGAAATCCTTATCCATGCCTCCGCCTGTAGTTGAAACGATGCTTCCTAGAAAAGTGAAGGAAGTGAAAGCTTTCAAATCTATTCCGTTGATAGTGATTAGTATTTATTGTTTGCTGGTTGGTCGTCTTCATCACCAACGTCTTCTCTGTGTTCACCTGAAATCATATCTTCATTGCAAGTTGTTGGTAATCGCACATAAGTCTTCTAATTTATGTGACATTGGACATAAATCGTCCACGAAGTCCGAACCCTCTAGTGTTTACTCATCAGCCTAAAGTATTCCTGTCTTCGCGCCCTCCATGCACTGTCTTCCTCACAGTCTAATCCACCATAATTAGGAATATCACCAGTGGTAATAGACAGCCTTGTCTTACGCCTGTATTCACTTCAGCCGCATATATGATATATGGCCTACTCATATAGCTGCTGAGTGAGTTTCGTGAATATTTAGGGCACACCATAATGTAGAAGTAGTTTCCAAATTATTTATCCGTCAACGATGTCGAAAATCTTTTCGAAATCGACGAAACTGAGATGGAAGTTTGACTGCCATTCTATGCTCTTTCTCCTGGGTGATGATGCATAGAGTTACAATCTAATCAGCGAATGATTTGCCTTTCCGGAATCCAGCTTGTTCCAGTGGGCAGAGTTCTGCATTCAGTGAGTATTTTAGTCTCCCCAGGAAGACACTACTCAATATTTTACTTGGTGTAGACAAGAGCATGATTCCACGCCAGTTCTTGCAATGGTGACGTGAGTATATCCGCTGCAGTCTCTGGATGCACTGTCGGTGCTTCACCTAGGTTACTCTCACATTTTACTCACAAAAGATAACTACACAAAGACTCTATAGCGATGGACTCCATTCCTATAGCAATCACACCATCAGACTGACTATATCAGTTCTCACCAACTTCTCGTAAAGTCATAAAGACTGTCTAGAATTTATTATCACACAGACAATAATTAAGCACTATGGAACCAGGTCACAATAAATGGATGATCGAATTTTCAATGATACAAATGAGCTACTCATAAGTAGCTCAACTTATAAAACTCAAAATATTCACAATATTAGTCACTCTGCACCGACTATACTACTGGGTGATGATAAACGTTATCGTGATATATTATCGCGCACTGTATGGGTTATCGTGTTCACGCCTACAGAGGCGTTATATTTTTGTGAAAGTAGATTATATATGACTGGTTTCAGGCTTCTATAGCCGAAAAAGCAACATTTTCCAATATTGTGTTTGCATTAATGGATAAAACTGTTATGATATCCCAGAGGATGTATTACTTCAAGAACTCATCGTGTATAAGAAATTTAGCATAGAAAGACTATTATTTGCGTTTTAGAGCCGCACTGGTTTGTTATTTGCTAGTTTCTTGAGGATATTAAGGTTGAAAATTAACTATAGGCAATGGTTGTTTTCATAGCAGTTATTCTATGATAACGAGACATTTGAAGGAGAACTAGCCCACAGACACAAGTTAAATATACGTTTTGAGGATGCCAAACACTTTTTTATCATCATCCGTGATGATTGAAATATTCCATAACACATCGAAGAGAGCATGCGATGAATGAGACAATCTGCTGAATTTCCTGGTGATCATATCCATTTCGATGAAGTTTCTAGTTAAAATCGCTCAGGTGATTGCAATTTATAACCTAACTTATTGTGCCTGTAGAGATGTCATGCATTCCTTGTAAACACCCTTTTATACGACATATTAAATTATTATTTGCTTGGTGCTATACTTTAGAAGAGGAACAATGTGTGTGACAGTGAAAACCGTAGAAGAATGCTGTCATGATCAAAGAATGAGAAAGGAGAATGAACCTTTTTCAGCAAAGGTAGGAAAATATAAAGCGTTTCACTTTTACATTACTTATTTCTAACTTCAACGATTTAAAAATTACACTTTATTCACTTGCAGATGTTCGGTGAAGTCAGTCAACCTGGTCACAGCAATTACGCATCCCCGAAGTAATTACGAAAAACAATTGTGTAAAGACATTCGCTTATTATTTTTCATTAAATATATTTAACATCCTGGTTACCATACTTTTCCTATTCTATCTCAGTGAAACTAAATTTGTCATTATGACGAGATGGAGGCCTTACCTACCAATGAGACCTGAGAAAGTAATTGTAGGCAAAATTCAACGTAGGCGAAATCGTACTAATATTGCTACAGCTCAACCTATTAAATTATTCGTCTCGTGTAGACTTCATTTTATACTATATGTTAACACCCGTAGTCATATGGATTGACATCACGCTTTAAGTGAAATAATAGTATTCATATGAACTGTGATCAAGATTTGACCGGATAGTTGCAAAATAATTGAGCGCTGAGTGAGAAGTAGACATTTATAAAATTATATTTGTAAAATCTCAGCGAAATTGAAATGATTAATTCCAACGTTTCGTTCGGCAATCTGGTCCGAACTTCTTCAGGGAAATTAATCGAATTAAAATAAACAGGTTTATATATAAAAGGGACAACTCATGTTTTGTAAATTTTGTCCAATCATGAGTCATGTAACAGTCATCAACATGTATAATAAATAAATAAAAGCGAGCAATCGGCATTAAAACAACTACAGCAAGATAGATCGATTATAATTACAAGAGCAGATAAAGGCAATATCACGGTTGTCATGAATACTGCAGATTATGAAAAGAAGGCCATTGATCATCTTAATGACGGACCTTACGAAAAATTCAACGCGAATAAATCAAGAGCAACTTTAAATAAACTGAAGGCTGAAACAAGCAAAATGTTACAGTCAATAAAAGAGAAGCTCGGTGTATCACTTTGGTTTACTCTGGCTCCGAAAAGTTGCAGCCCCTGTAGATTTTATGGTTTACCAAAAATACACAAATCAGATGTTCCATTACGTCCTGTAGTGGATTTTACCAATTCTCCAACATACAAACTTTCTAAATACATTTATCGAATCCTTAGTCCATATGAAATGAAAGTGGAGCATGGAGTGAAGAATTCGTATGAATTTAAGAGGAGAATAAACTTGACTAATATTGAAGAAGATGAAATAATGGCAAGTTTCGATGTTTATTCATTATTCACGAATGTTCCCGTTAATGATTCTTTAAGTATTATTCATAATTTACTTATTGCTGACGACGAACTCAGTGGTCGTTGTCCTTTAAACCCCGACGAAATTATGAAGGTATTAGAATTGTGTCTTCGATCCACGTTATTTACGTTTAAAGGGGTTCTTTACCGTCAAACAGGAGGCATTGCTATGGGATCACCAGTATCTCCGCTAGTCGCCAATCTATTTATGCACTCATTAGAAACAAATGCAATTATGAGATGCCCTAGTCCCCCAAAGATGTGGTTAAGATACGTAGATGATACCTTCATCATAATCAAACGTAGTTTGTTAAATGAACTGTTTCACTTAATAAACAATATATCAGAAACTATTAAGTTCTCCAAAGAGATTGAATCCGATGAGAATGAGTTGGCGTTCCTGGACTGTTTAGTACAAAGAAAATTAGATGGAAAATTTAAAATAAACATTTTTAGAAAGCCGACAAATTCAGATAGATACCTAGATTACCATTCAGCTCATCCATTTACCACCAAAGTAACTGTGGCCAAGAATCTGATCAACAGAGCCAAACGTTTAGTTACTGAGGAGGAAGATATTAACAAGGAATTAAAATTGGTTCAATCCACTCTTGAATCAAATAATTATCCAAAATCCTTCATAAATAAATATTTAAAATGTGAAGATAAGGATGAATCAAAACCTGTTGCTAAGAATTGGGTTAGTACAGCGGTGATTCCTTACCGCAAAGAAACTTCCGACGAAATAAAGCGAATCCTTAACGACCATAATATACGAGTGTATTTTCGTGCATCAAACACCTTACGCTCATTACTGGTTAAGGTTAAGGATAAAATAGAACAAGAAAACCAGCAAAATTGTGTATACCAAATCAATTGTGGGGATTGTAACGCCGTATATGTAGGAGAAACTTCCAGACAGGTAAATGTAAGGGTGAAAGAGCATAAACAATGTCTAAAGGTGGTTCCAAAGACCTCTGCAGACTTGAAGAAGCTAGAAAACAACTCAGCGATTGCACTGCACTCGATAGAAACGGGACACAAAATCGATTTTGATAAGACTAAGGTTTTACAGAAAGGTTTTGGTTCATATAAAGAAAGACTGACTGCAGAAGCCCTACATATATGGGTGAATCCCAACAGTTTGAACAGACGTGAAGGTGTGATCTTAGCTGATGCATGGCAAATCCTGACTAATAAATAAATTGGATATGTTTCAACAACTAGTCACACTTGATCAAATTCCCGATTGTCTACGTCCTTTTATGAAGAGAATAACAAATCTATAAAATTATATTATATTTGTAAAAAACATCTCAATTATTTTGTAACTATCCGGTCAAATCTTGATCACAGCTCATATGAGAATAACAAATGTTTTATGACTGTTCACCCACACACATACACACATGCACACACACACCATTGATACTGCATAACACATATACACATATATATTTTAACAAAAGTAGACTAATTTTGAAAGTCTGAGGTCAAATTTTGATCACAGTTCATATTAAAGATTTTGTTTTGTTTTGTTTACTATACCTATTGATAGCTGTTTATTGATTCACATGACTGGACAAACAATTTAAAAGAGATGTACTTTTATATATAAACATACTATTTTATTTATTTATTTATTATACATGTTGATGACTGTTACATGACTCATGATTGGACAAAATTTAAAAAACATGAGTTGTCCCTTTTATATATAAACCTGTTTATTTTAATTCGATTAATTTCCCTGAAGAAGTTCGGACCAGATTGCCGAACGAAACGTTGGAATTAATCATTTCAATTTCGCTGAGATTTTACAAATATAATTTTATAAATGTCTACTTCTCACTCAGCGCTCAATTATTTTGCAACTATCCGGTCAAATCTTGATCACAGTTCATATGAATTATTTTGCAATCGAATTAAACTGACAAAGAAAATGTGTAATTGGTACAATCATCGTATTTTCAATCTCCGATGTCTGCAACAGAATATCTATCCTAAATCCGTTACTGTCAAGTCACCTGATAACTCTAGCAGATCGATTAAAGCAGCTCATTCTGCAACAAGAACTTTTGTACGAGAACGCGTTCACAGAGCAACCAAAAGCATGGAATTATTTCGTATTCGAATGTCCAATTTAGATGAAATTTTATCTGTATTGGTTACATCAGATATGAAGACTCTCATTGACAACATACTTAAGTTTAAAGAAGAATTTTATCTTCAATCTTCAAAAAGAAGACAAATCAAAAAGTTCGAAAGGTTACTTCAACTGAATATTAATCCTAAACACCATCATTTTGACAATCCGTCTAGTCATAACTCTCTGGATACGAACAAAGTGGTGGTCAATCTCTCTGACAGAAACTTATCTGATTATGAACTATCCCTCCTTAAAAAGGGACTTAATTTCAACTTAAACAAAAGGCGTTTATCAGCCTTTGAAGTAGTTCCAGCAATTGAACCGTCGTTAAATTCAGTGACAGCCGAAGAGGCAAACGTCATAAGACACAAAATTGCAGCAGTTCTACTGAACCAGAAACCAAATGCTCCGAATATAAGTAAAAGCGAGCAATCGGCATTAAAACAACTACAGCAAGATAGATCGATTATAATTACAAGAGCAGATAAAGGCAATATCACGGTTGTCATGAATACTGCAGATTATGAAAAGAAGGCCATTGATCATCTTAATGACGGACCTTACGAAAAATTCAACGCGAATAAATCAAGAGCAACTTTAAATAAACTGAAGGCTGAAACAAGCAAAATGTTACAGTCAATAAAAGAGAAGCTCGGTGTATCACTTTGGTTTACTCTGGCTCCGAAAAGTTGCAGCCCCTGTAGATTTTATGGTTTACCAAAAATACACAAATCAGATGTTCCATTACGTCCTGTAGTGGATTTTACCAATTCTCCAACATACAAACTTTCTAAATACATTTATCGAATCCTTAGTCCATATGAAATGAAAGTGGAGCATGGAGTGAAGAATTCGTATGAATTTAAGAGGAGAATAAACTTGACTAATATTGAAGAAGATGAAATAATGGCAAGTTTCGATGTTTATTCATTATTCACGAATGTTCCCGTTAATGATTCTTTAAGTATTATTCATAATTTACTTATTGCTGACGACGAACTCAGTGGTCGTTGTCCTTTAAACCCCGACGAAATTATGAAGGTATTAGAATTGTGTCTTCGATCCACGTTATTTACGTTTAAAGGGGTTCTTTACCGTCAAACAGGAGGCATTGCTATGGGATCACCAGTATCTCCGTTAGTCGCCAATCTATTTATGCACTCATTAGAAACAAATGCAATTATGAGATGCCCTAGTCCCCCAAAGATGTGGTTAAGATACGTAGATGATACCTTCATCATAATCAAACGTAGTTTGTTAAATGAACTGTTTCACTTAATAAACAATATATCAGAAACTATTAAGTTCTCCAAAGAGATTGAATCCGATGAGAATGAGTTGGCGTTCCTGGACTGTTTAGTACAAAGAAAATTAGATGGAAAATTTAAAATAAACATTTTTAGAAAGCCGACAAATTCAGATAGATACCTAGATTACCATTCAGCTCATCCATTTACCACCAAAGTAACTGTGGCCAAGAATCTGATCAACAGAGCCAAACGTCTAGTTACTGAGGAGGAAGATATTAACAAGGAATTAAAATTGGTTCAATCCACTCTTGAATCAAATAATTATCCAAAATCCTTCATAAATAAATATTTAAAATGTGAAGATAAGGATGAATCAAAACCTGTTGCTAAGAATTGGGTTAGTACAGCGGTGATTCCTTACCGCAAAGAAACTTCCGACGAAATAAAGCGAATCCTTAACGACCATAATATACGAGTGTATTTTCGTGCATCAAACACCTTACGCTCATTACTGGTTAAGGTTAAGGATAAAATAGAACAAGAAAACCAGCAAAATTGTGTATACCAAATCAATTGTGGGGATTGTAACGCCGTATATGTAGGAGAAACTTCCAGACAGGTAAATGTAAGGGTGAAAGAGCATAAACAATGTCTAAAGGTGGTTCCAAAGACCTCTGCAGACTTGAAGAAGCTAGAAAACAACTCAGCGATTGCACTGCACTCGATAGAAACGGGACACAAAATCGATTTTGATAAGACTAAGGTTTTACAGAAAGGTTTTGGTTCATATAAAGAAAGACTGACTGCAGAAGCCCTACATATATGGGTGAATCCCAACAGTTTGAACAGACGTGAAGGTGTGATCTTAGCTGATGCATGGCAAATCCTGACTAATAAATAAATTGGATATGTTTCAACAACTAGTCACACTTGATCAAATTCCCGATTGTCTACGTCCTTTTATGAAGAGAATAACAAATCTATAAAATTATATTATATTTGTAAAAAACATCTCAATTATTTTGTAACTATCCGGTCAAATCTTGATCACAGCTCATATGAGAATAACAAATGTTTTATGACTGTTCACCCACACACATACACACATGCACACACACACCATTGATACTGCATAACACATATACACATATATATTTTAACAAAAGTAGACTAATTTTGAAAGTCTGAGGTCAAATTTTGATCACAGTTCATATTAAAGATTTTGTTTTGTTTTGTTTACTATACCTATTGATAGCTGTTTATTGATTCACATGACTGGACAAACAATTTAAAAGAGATGTACTTTTATATATAAACATACTATTTTATTTATTTATTTATTATACATGTTGATGACTGTTACATGACTCATGATTGGACAAAATTTAAAAAACATGAGTTGTCCCTTTTATATATAAACCTGTTTATTTTAATTCGATTAATTTCCCTGAAGAAGTTCGGACCAGATTGCCGAACGAAACGTTGGAATTAATCATTTCAATTTCGCTGAGATTTTACAAATATAATTTTATGAAATAATAGTAATACACTACTTGTGGTTATACTTAACTTCATACGAAATCGAACTCAACTGCAGGGCCTAAGTTGTATTCTGAAGTTAGGTATTTTTGTCATTAAACCCTACAGATTTATCTATGACTAGGAGACGTAATTGCGTAACTTTAGGCAGATTTTTAGACTTGAATGAAGTACTTATAATTCACCACTTTTATCGATGGATAGTGTTGCTACAGAATCGCACTTACGTATAGTAACGAATTTATATCCTAGGGAGCACCGGTCTAGCGTGCCGTACTCCCAACGCGAACACACGAACAGAAAGACAACAATGTTAATAGGAAAAGTTTATTTTTATTGTAATGCGAAGGTAGTTAATTTACACATTAAGAAAATGGTCCATTTGTGCGATTACTTCTCCCGCGTAATCTGCGGCAACCACATAGTGAGTGCAGGACAACTACATTGTTGGCATTAAATGACTTCCTCACTTTTTGAAATTCTCCTAATGAATTCTCAAATTCCTCCCAGCTAAAGAAACGCCTTCCCAGCATTACTTCACCGAAAATTCCACTGACGTCTGCAGTGCTTTCACTCGCATTGCCTACCTGCAATAAACTAAAAAGGCTTTGTCAATAAGTATCCATCTGTCTCGCAACTGTTTAAATATGATTCCGTAGAAAAAGCAATATGGAAATACATCACTTAGCAATATTCATCAATAAAATGCTACACGTATAACCTAAAATTAAGAAAAGCCCAAGAACTCACGGGTTCCTTGACATCGCCAGCAACCGATAGGGCAACAAACCGAGTATATGATAAACCAAGCCTTGTATATGCACGAAAGAAGTAAAATAAAACGTTAGAATAATCAAATTTTACATTTATTTCCATCAAATATGCTTGCAAACAACGCATACCGCAACCACACAAACCTGCACACGATATCACCTACCTAGGACAAATTAAATATCAAACTAGCCGCCACTGTTCTAGCCAATCAAAGCCGAGAAAACCCTTAAGCGTGAAAGATTTACCACGTTATAACGTATATCATCACCCATACTACCGCCTCAAAAACTAAATTCGAGAGTAAATTACCGTGAGCTTGAAATAATAGTGGAGTCTTTATTATTTGCGAGGTCGACTACGATTTGAATAGTACAGTGGCTGAATCTAGTGGCTACCAGTAATAGGTAAACTATACACCTGAGATGGAAAACGAGTCTAACATTCATTTTCTTGATGTGAAGTTACCAAGGAGGACTGATAGGACCTTCAGGATATCAATCTACAGACACTGTTGTGACAGATTTCTACAAGTGGACAGCCACTTGTCGAAGACGAAACTTGATGCGATCTTTTGCCACTGGCATTCGGAGCACCAAAAGTCCTGATGTTGTGAAAGAAGTGTTAAATCTTCCAAGAAAACACCCAGTCGAAAATCGATATTCGCGATGTTTTGTGGACAAACGACGTATACATTAAACCTGCGAAATGTGATTTAACGACTGTAGTCAAGAAACTTCCACATATATGCCTTGAATTCAAAGATCATCTAGCTACGGACATCCTTAAAGAAAGGCTTCCACAAGCTCTGTAAAATACATTCACCACAGCATCACTGGGAATAGTGTTTTCCAGTAGCCTCCTGAAGGATAAGATCCCATCTCTATGTACTTTTACTAGTTCACCTGCTCCCGTGCATTTAGACATATCAACCGTTTGATGCAACTTCTACTCAAAAGGCTGCAAGAATACTATCCTGAGTGGTTACTCAGAAGTAGGAAATAGGTTTAAAAGGAGGGGAATAATTGAACATCCAGAGTCGACACTGGTGACCTTGTCTCACAAGCCTCTTCCCTTAAAGTTAGTTCTTTGCAAGGCGAAAAATAATTTGTCTAAATCAATAAGTATCCGACTCGTCTGTATTGCTGAAGATATGGCCATCAAAACAGAACAACCAGGTCCCTATATGCAGAAAACTTTTGTTCAAACCGCCCTCCTCCCAACTCTAATGATCTAAATCGGTTTATGCTAAAGTGTGACAATATGTGTGTGTGTAATGTAGGGCTGATATATTCCATAAACTATTTTTATAAACTACATAACTACATAACCAATATTTTGTCGTCTAATTTTCACAACGATTATAGTCATAAACATTTTGTCGGATTTCACATAATTCTACCATTGTACAGTTTGATAATACATTCATTGAAAAAAGTTTCTCTGTCCTGAATCACTTGTTCTATCTTTTGATGAGCTCACTCAGTCGTTTTATTCACTTTGGACTCTCCCATTGACGGATTGGACCGAAGTGCTAGGCCTTAGGTTGACATATCAGTTCATTGTGCGGATGCTTTGACAATTTCTGAGGATTTAGCCCTAAGTAATTTTGTGGATGGTCACTGGCAGGCGTTCGAAACTATGAGTACTAAGTTCTTGCCTCGCTGAGGAAACTATCACTCATCCAGATGATAAGTCCTAAATAGGACGAAATATGCATCCTAGTGGATTCTACTGTTAGTCAGCATCCACTAAATCGACTCAATCATTTATTCGACTCCTTTTAAGTTCATCAGTTGTCACTGTAAGCGATTAAAGGACTTTTTTGAAGATACTTCTTCGATATTTTTTCTTTCTGCATTTTATATTGTCCTATCAACTTCAGAGATTCATAAATGCAGCTACTTTTGAGATGCCATCGAAAATGATGTCAACACTTTGCTTCTGAATAATCTAATACATCTCATTGTAATACTGAAAATACAACATTCAACGAGGGAACTCTTTTCAACGAACTTATTATCAACTTGTGTAATGATGTTTCAAGAAACTATATCCCATGAAAAGATCGAAAAAAACCACACAATAGGGTGGGTGGTACAGAGTCAAATATCTAAAAATGAATATAGGTAGGTGGAGAGGAGAGAGAGATTGATTACTGAATCCTGGTTCATCGAGGGAATCTACACCCATCTAATGCAACAGAAATGACTCAGTGCAAATACCAGAGATATGGAAGATAATATTACCACCGGTCATTCAAATCAGAGGAGGATAATACATAATCTTGAAACTCTATCTCAATTCACGTACGTCATAACATTCTAAGAAGTCACTTATTTTTACTATAAAAAGGCCCGTCTTTGTTGAATTTGATCAGTGTGTAAAATTATAAAAGCAATGTGTGTTTACATAGTGAATTTTGTCACTTCATGGGGTAGGGAGGTGTTGTAACCAGGTCAGATTCTGTTTTAGTCCATCATTCCTATTCAGGCAATTTGAATTCCACCTGATATGAAGTGCTTCTGATGATATTAGTCATTCTTTGTGATTTCTGGGATTTTTCCTGATGATGATTTCAATATTGTCAAAATCAAATTTGTGACCTGATTCTAACAATATCGTTTTGTTTTTCATTCAATGGGAAATAAAAGACCTTTATTATAATAATATATTTTGTTTGTGGAACGTCACTAAATTTGATAACAGCTCAGTAAAAATGAGGTCAAAAGTGGAAAACCGAAACAGTTTTGAGAGAACATATTGGGCCATGTTTAATGCACTTTAAACAATCGAGCGAATACAGTTGTCATGATTCATGTGTAAGCATTATTGATAACGATTCACTTATGACAGGCCCACGATTGAAAAGTCCAAAAATATTAGAACAAAAAATGGGTTAACTACAACAGATGAAAACATAAAATTGTCATGAATAAAATATGAAACACAAAAATTTTAGACGAACTGAGGGTAGGGGTGCGGGGAAAACTGAAATCCCACAGATGAGAAGAGATACTTGTCATAAGTAGAATTGTTTCGATTGCTGAGCACTGTTTACAAGGTGATGTATTAAAACCTTGAGAATCAAAAGGACATAAGGGGGGTGATTGTGTTGATTCACAGATGAAAACATATACTTGCTGCAAGGAAAATGTTAACAGTTGTGATTACAGTTCACGTGTCATCCCTTTTCATATTAAAAAACGGATGTTTGCCTAGAGGCATATAAGCAGTACACCTTACACACAGAGACCATTCTTACAGGACTTATAAATCATGCAGGTGGGTTAGATTTTCGGTGTATACTATCTGTCCATTTCTATTATAAGGAAAACAACTCAGATGTGTTAGATACGGGTCGTAAGAGAAGAACGTCTTCTGGCAGACTGCATGAATGCCTTGGATACAGCTACTCCACTTTTCATCGCCGTCAAAAACGGTTACGTGATGCAACATTTAATGACTGGGACTTCTGGAAACGTTACTGTGCATCTAGAGAAGAGGTGGCAGTGGATAAAACAGTACCTTTGCCTTCAAGTTCATCTATGCAGGGAACAGTGGATATGTAACAACAGAAGACAAGGGCCAGGCAACAGATCGTTTATTAAGGAAAATCAACACATATTTAAGATTTTAATGTACATTATTGTAGATTATTGTTAGTAGAAAATACAGTCTTTTGATTGGTTGTTTCTCACAGAAAGTTAACCTTGCATCTCTTTGTGGCTGTGTCAGATCATCCATATGCTAACTGTATCCACCTACGCAAAGCCTTTGTTCTCATTTTCTCACCACCAATATTGGGGACATAAACTTTGACGTCAGTTACCGTCTACCAACTTTGGCTAGCAGCCAGCTCTCACCACAGATATACCTAATACTAGTGAGACCGTCACTGTCGTTTCACAAATTGAGGAGAACCGTAACATGAATTATTATGTAATAAATAATTTTAATAGAACTTCACGTTGTTCCTGAAAAGATGACACACAAAGAACTGGTCAGAAAGCCAATTATGGAATTGTTCCTATCATCCAATATAACAGGGGCTGTTGCGCAAGATATCTTGGATTGTATGCGTAAATTTAATCCACATGTGTCAACAACCATAAGAGGTTTGCTAAAAGACAGCGGCATGTGTGTACCAAGATTTCTCGTCACTCACCCTATAATCTCAGTGGGGTTGAGTGATGATTTTACTACTCCATTTGAATCAAGGAATTTAGGGATATTCAGATGTTCAAAATTCAGTCACGAAACACACTGGATATCCTATGTGAATATTGTCTACGAGTGCATGACTGTTCCAATACCTAATGACGAAGCAGTCATCCCCCGCTTCATACATTTAAATGAAGGTACTGTGCAGTAATTTGTTGCTTGAACTGTTGATATGTAATTCGTCGAAGTTTTTTGTAACATCTATTTGTTGTCAAGTCCGAACATCTACCTCTAACTGGCTAATGTTGTTGGTCAAACTGAAGTTCATTCGACAGTTTATTCGGCGATTTTGAGATATAGGTATATCCATGCTGTTATTTATTTTAAAGCACCCTGATCGTGTCCAAAGGCGTAAGCTGAAGAAAGGAATTCAGGTAATATTGCGAAACGCCTGCTTACTTTTATAAGTCAACGTTTATTCAACATGTAGTAATCACAACATTGATTTTTATTTCTAGGCAAATGAAAAAGATACCAAGGGATATAACAGTGGCAGTTATGTAAGTAAACTTTTCTAAATATAAATGCTGAAAATGTCATGAGCACAATTTTTCATTACTAATCTTTTATTTTGCTTATTTACAGGATGCTACCAGTTAATCTCACTTGACAGATTTGCAGTGATATTGTACTACAGTTTCTAAACACAAAATTCCCTCAATTATATAAACTGATTTCTTTCTGCAAACTAAATTAATTGCGCTGGCGTAGGACACAGGTGATGATAATTAGTAGCAGTCTTTTCGCTCTATAGTAATGCTAGTCAGAGATGAATATGAGCTGAGAGGGCTGGAACAACGCTGATAAGCAGCGAACCCATTAGGTTCTGATCTACTCATGAAAATGCCTAGAAAAAGAACAGGGTGCTGAATTAGTGCCAGTCATGCTGAAAACCAGTACTGAGTTGTAGTCTGTACCATTAAAGAATACATTTCAGAACAGATTCAGAATTTACTCACTATCGAATGTTAGAATTAGTGAGATTTAATTCGGCATTACAGTTAGCTTGGGTATTGCTTAGCCACAGCATAACTACAGTGCACGGACTGTCTGATCTTGCGCATATAGGATTCGAAGGGAAATGCACTGAATCCTTCTAGTGGCTCATACAAATGAAAAATCAAGAGAGTTAAATAGCTAGGCAGGAAATATAACGCTTCGAAGTGCTAGTTCTCCCACTGAGTTAGACATTTTCAAAAACGACTCCCAAAAGTATTGGTGTCTGTGCCTCCTAGTGACTTAGTCTACAAAGCATCAAACAAGCACATCTTATTCAAAAAACGGTTAAAACATGATTAAAAGCTGTTCTCAATCAGAAACGGTTAATCTGAATTTTACTGACTAAGCTTTATTCTCAAGAATTTGTTTGTGGGGATTCGATATTGTTAAAGTTTGACTACGGACTGATATCAGTTACAGAACCTTTGAAAACTTGCCGATGATACTGACTGGTGGTCATGATACAAATTAGGAATTGGTAGAAGTTACAATTCATGGATCACTTAATCAGGTCCCACTAACTGAATGGTCCATGAGCTTGCCTTGTAATCGCAAGGCTTTGGGTTCGAGCCCTGGCGGGTGCATTTGCTTCATTCATCTTACTTTCCTATCTCATCTGATTTGAACATTACAAATTCACAAATATTCATACATTACGAATGTACTTAAATCTCTTATCTCACCTGTTTTACCTATGCCTAGCGGACTTTATGCTGACGTTTAGTTATTTATTCATATGTCTAATTAATCTGTGACTCAATATCATCTACACCAATGCTAGCACACTTTAGTATTTCCACTCACTGTCAAGCTTTGACAATCACAGACGAGGAAACTAATTGTTATTGTCTGCTTCAACTGATTCATATAAATAAGATTCTACAGTCATAAAAAGGATAACGTCGGAAATGAAATTCTCTTAGCTGAAATCTTTGTTTTATGTCATAATAATCTGTCAAGCTTCGGCTGGCAAGGATCTGATTGGTCACAGGTTTGGTCACGAGCTAATATCAGTTAGAGAACCATTGGGTAACCAGAGTGTAGCTGAAAACTGTTTCGTCCTAGTTTTAGACTCTTCACTGGGGTACATCCATCACCCCATCAGGTAGCCAAGCCAGGTCCTCATGGTTACAAGGCTAAGCCTGCTGACCATACATCCACTTGGAGCGCAATTCAATAGCCCATAAATTCTAACTTCTGCCAATTCGAGATATATAGCTCAGTCATCAGCTAATGTTACAGGAGGATAACTGTTCTCCTACATAACTTAGTGGGTTCTAGGTACTGTTGAAGAGTCCCAGAGTAGGACGAAACAGATGTCCAGTCAAACAAATCCCTGCAAACCAATACTTATATAAAATTGAAACAAAAAATTCCAGCATTTTGCTCAACAAACTGGTTTGAACTTCTTTAGGGAAATAATCAGAGGGAATAATAAAAAGACAGTTGCAGCGAAGAAAAGTTTCTTTTCGACCAAGTCATCAACCAGGCTGTACTTTAGTGTACTTATAATAAATGGGTGGGAAAGTTCCAGAGTAATTCCCAGTCAAGGGTCAAATTAATAAAATTACAATTAGAAATTAAAATGCCATAATAAACAGGGGGACGGATAAAACTCAAACAAAGTAGCATCATAATTACTGAGAAGATTGACATATTGTGCAATTAGGGGTTAGAAATGTAGAAATAACAAAATAGACAGGATGCTTGGGTAAAAAATCTAGTGGGATCATAACTAATGTGACGAATAATTGTTTATGCAATCAGGGATTAAATATGTAGAAATAATTAAATGACAATATAGACAGGAAGTTCGGATATGAAAATATGGTAGTGTAAATAGGGATTAAGGAAAACTTAAAAATAACTTGAATAAACAGGAAGTTTGCATAAGAAAGGCAATGGGGTAGTCATTATTAAAAGAATTACCTGTTTATGATGGCCATGGCAAGTGCAAGAGTTGGACATATTTCTTTTGGATGCATAGCGTGGGTTTGAGCTTTTGAATGGCTAGTGCCTCGGCAATGCCTAGATATCTTAATTTCACTCCCTTTGATAGGTTTGATCGAATCTTGTATATGATTTTGAAGGATTTTTCGAATGGCGCTGAATGTCCTGAATTGACCAGATGTTCTGTCACTGAACTATATACCCGTTTTCGTTCTCCTTTTACTAGCCAGGCTGGATAGTGGTCGCGAGCGTGTTTTTCAAGTTGGCACATGGTACGGCCGATGTCCTCAGCTCCGCACGAGCAAGTAAACCGGTATATGCAAGTTGAAGTGAAATAATCAGAATTAAAATATCACTGAGATTATAAGAATCCAGATAGTAGATGTTGCGAATTTCCTGGAATAATTTATAATAGAATATCAATGGTGTAAATATATATATATATAGTTCACTCACGATGCCTGAGTCATGAATAATCATTCCTACTATAAACCAAGTTACCATGACCTTTAAGCCAAAATTTTGATGAAAGACTGACATAAAAGTACACACTCTGTTTATGAAACTATCTGGCGAAATTTTGACCACAATTCATACAAATTTTGTTTATTTTGTTTTTCATGACTGTTCATGACTCACACATCATGAATGAACAAGAATTGGAAAGACAAGAATTGTCCATGTATATTTATTCATGTACGTTCCCAGTGGAACATAGGACTTCAAGCTTGAAGCTTGAATTTCCCTAAGATTTAACAAAATATACATTAGGTGTCCAATTTTTAGGGGACTAATCAGTCAAATTTTGATTAGAGTTCGTATAAATAAAACTTTCAATTGAGTAAAAATCTTTGCCATGAACTGTACTCAGAGCTTTTGAAAACTGTAAACCGTTGAGAGATTATACACATAAAAAAGGCATACAAGTGATTACGAACGCTTATCAGATGAATTTCCATAAATATGTATTCTCAAGAGTTTGGTTTTAGGGATTTGATTTGTGGCGAAGTTCAACAATAACGTCCCAGGAGTGCGAACGCTCCAATGACCTTGAACGCATGCCAGTTGTTGGCTAACGGCACCTGTCGTTGTCATAGCTGAAATATTAAAGCTATCCACCAGCTGAGCAGCAAATTTCACCCAGATCACCTTTATAACTACTGTTTGGACAATGTTTTAATAGCTCGTTAGGGTTACGATTAGGGTTTGGATAAGGGTTATGATTAGGATTAGGATTAGGGTTAGTGTTAGTGCTGGGGTCAGGATTTAGGTTAGGGTTGCTATTAGGGATAGATTTATATTTGATGTTGTTTATTTTAATTTGTTTTCTTATCCACATTTCCCGGGTAAGTATTCGTCGACCTCTTACTGGAAACCATAGAAATTCAACCGAGGACTTTGGGGAAGACTGCACACAAGGATAAGAGAGATGAACGATTAACAAAAACAGCTCATCTTCAGTCCCCTCGGTGAATACATGTAGAGGAACTAGTCTAACTTAGCAACTGATACTCGTCATTATAACTGGGACATATTTTTAAGTCATGTCAGTGAAAGATACCCTGTTTAATGTGTTTTCGTGCATTTCCTTGTAAATATACGTCATTTTTGTGCAAAAGTCACTCATTTTTATGATTGGTCGGCTGAAGGTCATTTGTGCGTTCGCATCCGTTGGGACGCTATTGTTGAACTGTGCCTGATTTTTTCCAACTTTTGATCACAGACTAATATCACTTAGAGAACCACGGAAAACCATCAGGCGGTACTGGACAGTATTGTCTTTCTTCCTGTTTGATCTCTAATTTTAATGATTCTCTTTGTGGTTATGCCCTACATCGATAATGTGCTGTTTTATGAAATGATTTTGTCTTAGAGAACTGTTAGTGTGTGATTCTTGTAGAGGGAGTTTTTGCTCCCATTTTGTTGGGAATATTCCATTTGATTCTAATACACTACTTGCACTTGAATTTTGGTCAACTAATCTTATTCCACAGTACTTTTTTTGAACTTAGAAAATTACTTTGTTTGTTTAGATGTTTAACGTTACTCTTGAGGTAATTTTGAGTTTCTGATGTTATCATTATTGTTGAACAGCACCACGTAGATTTTACGATGAATACCCGACTTTATTCTGTCTTTGGATCATTTTTTGACTGTGCATGTCTCAAGGAAGTTTTGATAGGATGAAAAGACCGATTTCCTGCGTTCAGGTGATTAAACACCAGCCAATATCATCGCTGAGTATTTATACTCACACCCACAGTGGTGGACTCCAGTTATCATGACATCTCACTAGAACTCTAAACAAATTCACCTTATAGTCAGTCACTGGGGAGCAATATTAAGCTGTGTCAATTCAAATTTCCCACCTAGTTACGTAATGTTTTATTTGTCTAGTACTCTTATTGACTTTACACCCTTTTATAAGATTCACACATACTACGAACTAGTTTAGATATGACAGAACTTGCTTTACCACTTGATGTTTAACTGGGTTTGTTACCACAAATCATTATTTGTCTTGCAATACGCACCCACCAAAGGGGTTCGAACCCAATATCTTCTGGTTACAATGCTATGGCTCTCATAGACCATTAATCCACTGGGATCCGGTCCAGTGGCCATCTCATGAATTCTAACTTCTGCCAATTCATGACATAGCGTGACCAATTCGCAGCGTCTTCTTCGATGAGTTACTGCCTCACCTTCAACATGCTGCACGGTTTCCCCCTAGAACCCCAGGTTAGCTGCTTGAATAGGGTCAGTCGCTAGCTAGTGAGCATCAGACCGATTTTCATGTATTGATTTTTGTGGGGATTTTGTTTGACTGGCTGGAGGATTTCATCATGAACTGACATTTATTTTATTACTTTTCTTTCCGAGTGGAACATGGGGCTTTAATCTAGAGCCGTGAAGTTTCTGGGGTAGTAGTTTTATTTTTATGGGGTAGGGTTGCTAACCTCACACGAGGTTTAGGAGTGTGTCGGCCGAGGATCAAACCCCGGACCACGTGCATGGTTGGCGAGCGTTCTACCACTGAACCATCGACGAAAAGTCATATAAATAATTTGTCGTAATTAAAACTATTATCACAGATACTTAGACTGTTATGGCAAAAGGCAAGGTAATTCGATGACGGAATTATTTATTAGGGAGCCAATGCACAGATATAGGTAACAAATACGTCTACCATATATTAAAGCCACAATTTGCATCAATATCTTCGATATTTCGCTGCTTTGTCTTCCCTTCATATATCCTGTGTTGTTTCACAAGCGTTGCTCAATTAATTCCATCTTTCTACTACTCGATATCCTTGATGCTGGTATATATATATGAATTTCTGCATCTGTATACTGCTTGTCAGCAGCATACATCACAAACTGTCTGAGGTAGACTACAGTTTGCAGATGGTCAATGGTTTCAGGTCTTGATCAAGGACTGTAATCACATACAGAACCACTGGAGAAAAAGAATACTGGACAGCCGTTTCACCCTAATTTTGGACATTTCAGAATCACTCAACTACTTACGGCCGAACCAGGGATTGAACTTAAAACCCTGAGGTTACGAAGAAGGTTCATTGACCATTTAACCACTGGTGCAGAATCCGATGGCAAGTAGATCCAAACTTCTCTGGCGGTGACGATAAAATCGCTTCATGGAAGAAATGAAAATTCGGGAACCACCCAGGCATTAATGAAAACAAAACACGTAGTTCAGCGAAGAGTCTCTTTTCGATGAATTCATTTTCTTAACTGTACAATCGCATTAATGTGTATGAGTTATTTTGTATGCATGTGTACAATAAGTTTGTCAAACAAAAATACAATTTATTGTGATTATGATCGTTTGAGATAAATCTTCCTCCAAATTGAATACTCACCAAGGTCCATTGAAAAATATATCAAACTAAAATTTGGAGATATGAAACTTCATTTGCGCCGAAAAGGAAACTTTAGATGAACTTGGATTTCAAGGGAAATTTAGAAAGCGATATTCTCAACAGAAGGATCCCATCATCTCTGAGAAGAAAATTCTTTGAAGCAACGTTAAGAATAGTGTTCTCCGGTCGCCCACTGATCTGCAGAAGCCTCAAGGACAAGATCCCGCATCTGACCACTTCCATGTGCATTTATCGGTTCGCCTGCTACTGTGGAGCCAGGTACATCAGTTGTTCGACGCGCACCCTATCCAAGAGGATTAATGAACACTATCCAGCATGGTTGCGAAAAGGCGATATTGGTGCCATAAGAAATGCGATAATTGAACATCTGGTTAACACTGATCATTCCATTTCAACAAACGCATCCTTCAAAGTAATCTATAGAGTGAAGAATAACCTACCAAAGGCATTACGGTTTCGTCTTCTTTGTATCGCTGAAGCCGTGGCCATTCAAATCGGAAAATACCTGATCTGTACATACAGAAGAGAATAATTCAACTACTTCTACTATCATGTCAACAACTTTGTTGATTCTTGATGACTTAATTTTGTTTCTTTGCCTATTTTTTAATTGCTTATAATTCTTGTATTCATTTAGAACCCTTACGTAATTTCGCATTCTCAATTTGTTCCTACGTGTTGCCTGAGTACAATACAATAATCAAACTATTTCAGTTTTCAACCTCTTAGGAAAATTAGAAACTCATGTATACAGAAAATCAAACCACACAGATCAGATAATCAGTTGCCACAGTAACAAATCAATAGCATAAAAAAGAGTCGCGTACAAAATCGCCGGGAGGCATCGTACCACTCCTCCCTTGAGAAGACTTCTACTCTCAACCCAACCGACCAAATCAAAATTCCCCGACGAAAGCACAAACAAAACTGTCCAACCATATATAAAGAACATCTCCTAAATCGACCCAAGGCTATTCAGACCTTTCGGAATTGATATCACCCACAAACTGATAAAAATAACTTCAATCGGTTCTATATCAACCAAAGGAGACAACAACGACTGTAGTAAACAACACATTCGTCAAAATGAACGTCCTCTGCATCTTTTTATACTTAACACTGGTATTACTGATACTGAGCCAATCTTAGATAGACCATGCCATTGGCTGAATGGTCAACTAACTGGTCTCGTATCTTCAAGGTCTTTGGTTCGATCGACGGTAGTGCCATAGGTGCATACCGCTGCCCAGTACTCCTTGACTCTCTAACTGATATCGATCCGGGATCAAACTTGAAACCAATCAAATCCCTGAAAACTGACAGTTGAAGATTGCTCTAGATTAATGGATGACTAGTGAAGGTGGATTGAAAGCCTGAGTTACGCCAGGATTCAAACCAGAGTTTGTCCTTCTGTTGTCTTACTGTTAATATTGACCTTTACTAGAGCTATATACTACTGACTGAATGAAATAAGTAGTTGTATACATATCAAAATGATTTAAACACCAGATGACTGTTTCATTCGTTTTAAGCTAAGATCAACAGTGCTGTACTTGGTTTGAATCATCTTAGACAGCTGAATTCTAGATAGCCTAATTGCCTAGACTGTTTATTGACACATCCTTAGTGGTTTCAATGCATTTCTTCATGATATTGTGGAGATTATTCATTGATTGAATGTGAATGGATCATTTTTCTACTGAAAAACTAAATTTACTTGAGTAAAAGTTGAAGTACCAGCTCTGTCCAGTCGACTCGATTAGTGACTCATAGCACGTTTTTATCAATACTGAAGATCTTTCAAAAAGGGTGTAACTCTGGTTTGGTATTTGTGGATTGAATAAAGTTTTATTTTTAATTGAGTATTACTCACATTCCATCAGATATTTTGCCTCAATTAAATTTAAATAATGTGCAAAGTTACAGTGATCTCACCATGGTAATTTATATATGATTTTATTACCGAAAAAATAGCGCCATTTAATGTTTGTCTTACTCATTAAATCAAATAGGTGCAGTAAAAAATCAGACAGAGATCATTTCAATCTCAAGAAAGTGGAGATGTAGCCTACTGCATACAAGATCGAGAAGTGAAGTAAATGTAGGGTGAAATCAAAATCTAGGGCAAGGAACCTTTACGGTCAGTTTGAAAGCTATCATATAAGCTGTAGGAAGACCATATTTCAAGTTTAACAACTAGAAACTGAAGAGTGAAGCTATAAAAGTCACCTTTATTGCAGTTATTGAGAAAAATGTACATATAACTGTAGAGCCTGATGATGAAGGGGTTATCGAAAAGCGTATTCTTTGTTCAGTATCCATTCTTTTGAAAATTTTAATTGGCATTATTTTTAATCAGTTAATCAAATTATAGTGTTTTAGACCGCAGGTGTTACTAACTTCCTGGAATAATTTGAGCGCCGAGTCAGATTGATTCATTATAAATTATTTAAATTAATTCCAGCGTGTTTAAGAGAATCAAAACAAAATTTTTCTGAACGTAAGCCATCACAGCTTCTTCAGCAGATTTATTTAGTTGGATTTTGTTTAGTTGTGACAGAATATACTACTGTTCGAAATGAGTAGTTGGAAGTCACTCTTATTAAATGACATTGCTTGCTAGTCAGATTGAAAATAACTAAGCACCTGACTGTCGTTTAGCTCATCGTTTGGAGTAAAACCCATCATAAGTACACCCGGCCAGACTCAACTAAGAGAGTCAAGATACTTCAAACCACTATAATTCTTTGTAGCTACTTCGATGAACTGGTAACATTGTAGACTTAAATACGAAATTCGCAAATTATACATTACGATGTGTGGTATTAGCACAATTTTCATGTATATGGAAGGCAAGAGACTAAAAGTTTAAGATAATTCATCTGAATAAATCTACGAATCTACCAGACTCTGAGATCACAGTTATCGGTATTCATCTATTGAAAATGAATGTTAACAGACTTGACTGGGTCTGATAATGTGACTAGACAAGGGGGAACAACATCCAGTTAGGGTGGAACGGTTATTTGGTAGACACTTGCATCACTGATTGTTAATCCGATGGGTAAATAGCAAGGCAGCACTTACATTTTGTTGGCTTATTCTCATTTCTTTGGTTTCTGATTGCAACACAGGAGTTCAGGCTATAAGTTATGAAGTTTCATTAGTGGTGAGGTCAATTTTTTTACAAGTTGAGGTTGCCAGCCTCACACCCAACCTTCCCTATCTACCGGCCTAACTACTGGCTGAGAGAAGATGAGGAATGAGTCGGTTGGAGATCGAACTCTGGACTATGTGCATGGTCGGCGAGTATTCTACCCCTGAAATACCGACACCCCATTGGTTGATGTGATTGGCACTAAAAGTAACGCTGCAATTAGGATTCCATGAGAGAAGGCAATATGTACCAGTGTTATTTTCCAATCTCATCTGATTCGTAAAGTTGATGGAATAACGACAGACGATGAACTTCTCCAAGATGATGAAAACAATCAATCTTTAGCTTATAAAACTACACTCTGTATAAATATAACCCGTTTGCCGGAAGATTGAACTAAATAACTACTAACTACTTTAGTCGGTAGCATAAGCCTTTGCTTTCTAGTTGTCCAAACACGAATGCAATAATCTAAGCATACAACTGTCACTAGTGGCAATATTCATACAATTATAGTCGAAACGATTTTGTGTGGTAAATGTACAACCGCATGTATTAATAACACTTTCTGAATACCTGTTGCAGAGGTTTTTTCAACAGCTACCTTCTTCGTTGGCTCTATCCTGAAGATCAGGTAGCCGACCAGAAAGAAAATTCTGGAAGCGAACCAATCAAGAACCTACCACTCAACAAATACTCCGAAGAAAATGGCGATGGATAGGACACAAGCTGAAAAAACCGTTGAGTGACATCGCACACCAGGCCATCAATCGAGTGGGTTCGACAGTGACATGGAAGAGATCGTATTAAGAGGAGGTGAGAGCATAAAAACAATCGTAGAGCTATCAGGATAGGACTGCAGATAATAGGACAAAGTGGAGGTGTGTGGCTAAAGCCCTAGGATGTTTCACTCAGAACCCAAAGGGACAATTATATATATATATATGTGTGTAGGAAGCTCACATGAACTAAACAGCATCTAAGTTGTCATAGTTTCCTTCCTCCGCTCCACATTCGAAAAAGATACTAGTGAGACAACACAAGTGAGATACTAACACATCGCCTCAGAAATGCGGTAAAAAGAGCATTCCCTGCTGCTCAATTACGCTGTATCTTTAAAACCACTCCTCTTCTGCGTTCGGGAATAAAAGACAAACTGCCTAATTTCGCCTCTTCTATGTGTATATACCAGTTTAATTGCTCTTGTGGAGCCAGTTACATAGGCCGTACAATTGGGCGTGTTTCGCGTCGAATTTCCGAACATCACCCTGCCTGGTTAAGCAAAAGTCAAAAAAGTCTATTCGCAGCGCTATTCTGGCGCATCTTGCGGAGACAGAACACAAGATTGACGTTAATCATGCTTTCAGGGTCATTTACCGCATACCTGCGAATCTCAATTTCGCTTTAAGAGTTCGACTACTAAATATTGCTGAGGCTGTGGGAATTCATATTAATATGCCTAATTTATGCACCCAAAAGAAGTTAGTTCAGTCATTATCATTACCTTGGCCATCCAGGTTTGAATGATCCAGAATTTTTGTGAAATTTCCCTAATTTTAGTTGATATTCTATTGGCTATTATATCTTTATTATTATTATAATTTAAGCATCCTTAATGAACTGCAATAGCATTGACCATACTTTACAAATCGATATTATTTTAAAAAACGCTAATATTGTTATTAACTACTAATTTAAAATATTCTATGTATATAAACATATATATAATTGTAGAGCCTAGAAGAGGAATTTATCGAAAAGAATATTCTTTGCTAGATTATTTTGTGTTTTACTAGTGAATTGTTTACTTACGCTTACTCAGAATGGAATTCTAAGGACACTCTATCGAAGAAGAAATATAAAATCTCACTAAAATATTATCAGATAACGACTACCTTTTGAAATTTTCTAAACATCGTAAATGCTTCAAACAGCTCTAAAGTCTCCAAATATTAGTTTACGGTGATTTCGGTTGTTTCAAATTTGATCACGGATTGATGTCAGGATTTCATATCACGAGCTGAAATCAGTTAGAGAACCCTTGGAAAACCTGAGAGTACTAGACAACTGTTTCATCCTGGTTTGTGACTCTTCATCAGTACGCACCTGCACCACGGGTTTCGAACCCAGGACCTTCTGGTTACAATGAGAACTAGCTCGTAGACCATTAGGGCCACGGCGATGTGATCCAATGGCCAGCCCATGAATTCCAACTTTTGCCAATTCACGACATAGAGCATCTTATTCTTCAGCTATCAACCAAGGGACGTGTGTACTGCTCAGCAGTTCGCTCTGTCCTTCGCTATGGCTCTGAAACATGACCAATACGAGTTGAAGACATGGAAAGGTTGACTGTTTTTGATCATAGATGTCTACGATCTCTTTCTCACGTTAGGAGGTGGTATAATAAGGTAAGTAATGTTGACGTTAGGCGTAGAGTGTTGGATAAAGTGGGAAAATCAATCGACGAGGCTATAAAGTTACATAGATTGAAATGGTTAGGTCACGTGCAGCGCATGCCTAACCATCGTCTACCCCGACGGGCATTACTAGCTGATATAGGTGCAGGTTGAAAAAGAGTAAGTGGTGGCCAAACAAAAACATGGCATCAATCCACGAAATCCTTGACAGTTAAACTGAGTCAGGTAGGGAGATGCAGACTTCCGGGTTGGGGCCCACCCTCGGGAGTCTAAGAATCAATGGCTGGAGACACTAGGTGACATGACTTAAAATCGTTGTCAGTGGCTTACGCAGATGTATTCAGTCTCTGTGATCTTTCATATTCCTTTCTACCATTACTCATTCTGTTTCATTCTTATACTTGTCAAAACTCTATTGATTCTCTTCACTCATTTTCTTGTCTACCTTTGTGTGCTATTTGGAACGTGGCAACTCGAACTGCTGCACTTCGGTGCCAAGTTCTATGTTGAACCCAGATAGACAGTTCTTGTTGTTGTAATCATTCCGTTATATATCCATGGGTCTCCAAATGGACTCGTACACATTTTTCAATTGGTTTGCAGCCTATCGTGGGGTATTTCTGTGGGACTATAGAAAATACCTTAGGGGATTATTTTATTCTACAGATATAACATCAGTGAATTACATAATGTACTGGAGATGGCTGAAACTCCTAGATGAAGAGTAAATATCATGGAATAAACTACGCTGAAAATTGTGCATATTGTGTAAACTTATTGTGCATAATAAAGCAATTGTTATTATTATGATTATGATTAAAATCAAACCCCTACAAATTTACACTTCCCTCTTTCCTTGACGAGGATTGGGCTGACAGGGAATTCAACCATGACCACATGCGTAGTTAGCGAGCATTCTACCTCTTTACTACAAACACACATTGATTTATTAATCCAGGAACAATGGAAAATGTCAATATTCGCTTTATGTACGCCACAAAAAGTCAAGCGAGCCACATTTAAATATAAATTGTGTCATAACGTCATGTGTTTACATACATTCTATCTAAGTGTAGCTAGGCTTCAACTGTCAAGCCGCCATCTTGTTACATAACACACACACACCCAGACTGTACAAAATAAACTAGAATTTTTATGCATTTATGTAAGCAAATGGCTTAAATATCACATGAGGAAAATTGTAACTCTAACATCAAATAGACACAAGATCGGGTGACATTCATGTAACCAGACATTTTCCTCCATAGGGAAGAATATTTTCAGATATTAAGTCTTTTGCAATGGAGAAATGAACAGATTTTTCGTCCTAACTTGAGACTCTTCATTCCTGTGCAGCACCTGTGACTCTTTCAGAGATTGAACCAATGGCCTTCAGGTTTTGAGATCTGCTCACTCCATTGAATCAGTGATGCTTTAATTAACATCAGCTCATGAGCAAGTCTACACTGGAAATAATATTTTAACAATTGAAACCACAGGAAAATTGTAAACAGTTAGTTATTGGAGGAACATAGACGTGTCGCTGTTTCTTTGCTTTGACATTTTGAGAAATGAGAGATGATTCCCGATTTCGCTGACGGGAATGTAGTATGGAAAATCCTTCACAAACGAGCTAATTACAATACTGATACTTCTGTGAATGTTTCAACTAAATTTGTAATTATTATCTGTTCCTCTTCAAGACTGGACTGTATCTCATTGTTCTGATACTTCCATATTAGTTTGTTTATTAGATGTATCACACAGTGAATGAAACAGTATCATTTACTGGATGACGTTTCGAACAGAATTTATTCAGCGAGATAACGACAACACCAACAATAAGGAATCTAAATCATCAGCAGTAATTCCATACAAGGAAGAAACCTCAGAAATCTTACGCAGAATCCTTAACAGTACAAGCAGGAATAAAAGTGGCTGGCATTCAAACGCCCCACACACTCAATTAGAAACAAGCTTTGTCGGTTAAAGGATCAATCCTCTGGAGCCTTTAAAACAAAACAATTTAGTTTGTCTAATACCATGTTGGGATGATTGTCAGTGAAGTCAGATACATAGGTCA
>OX235275.1:26502083-26545543 GCA_944472155.2 Trichobilharzia szidati | reverse complement strand
GTACTGTATAACATCACTGTGTGATTTTGTCAAAATACAATTTGATCCATAATTAATCACATTCAATTTTATTCAGGACATGAAATTTGTGAACTGATTTTATTGGTTTCGCACTATTCATTCCAGACATCATTACTTCAGAGTAAATTTGATTAGAGAAACACACATTCCCAGGGGAATTTAACCACGACTTTTTTTGGAACTGAAAGTACATTCAGATCATATAATAATATGATCATGCTGACACGATAAATGACATTCATTGAAGCAAGAAATCTATCAAACGTTTGCAAACAACCCTCTTAGTATTCAAACCATTTTAACTGCTGCGGAGCCAGCTACATCGGGGTTCATCATCGTATTTCTGAACACCACCCATTATGGTTAAGCAAAGGACAAACACGATCTGTTCGTAGTTGTATTTTAGCACAACTTGTAGATAGTGAGCATAAGGTTGACGTTACATTCCTACTAACCTTAATTTTACTTTACGAGTTCATCTTCTGCATACAGCTGGATCCATAGGAATCCACCTGAAGAAGCCAAATCTGTGTATTCAGAGGAAATTTTTACAGCCGTTTTTGTTACTTCGGCCATTGCTACTCGAATGTATAAACGGGACTACTTCGCCCCCCTCCCACTAAACCTTAAAAAATTATAATTGTCCAGATTATTTCATTCTGTTTTCTGACTGCTTCATCTTTAATTACATGTTATCCTTGTAAAGTTATCTTAGTCTTATGATCACTTCAGCTTTAGTTATAATTTACCATTGTCAAAATCGTTTTATTTTCTATAACAATCTGTTACGTAATCAACCTATGCACACGCTTATGCCTTAATTACTCTTCATTTTTCTGAAATTATGCATTATGTCGTCCACTTGTTGTAACCATTTCTACCCTTTAATTGTGTGTATGAATTTCCTTCGTTAATTATCACCCCATTGACATTTTGACACTGACTAATTATTGTTAACAAACACATCAGTGCCAATTGATTGGTAAACTGTTCTGTATTGTCACAAAATGCTGTATGCATATAAAAGTAGAGCCAGGGATGAGGATCTAATTGAAAAGTGAATATTTCTTCGCTCAATCTTTCTGTTTTCTAAATGTATGAATGGCAATTTTTTAATATTGAACTGCTTCAGTTCCATTTGTAATAAACTAAGCTTCAAAAGAGACTTCAAAGTTTCGTTTATATTGGCCTGGCAAACAACCAGTAATACATTAAGTGACTTCTTATTACTTATTTAAACCAGTAATATAGAACATTTTAGACTATCACATATAAATAGTCGAGAACGGAAGAGCTGAGTGGGTAAGCACTTCGAATCGAAAAGGTTGTTCACCCACAAAAAATATACTAAATAAGTGGTATCGTGCACTTCACATAGAATCAGGATTAATTATCGTCGGTAAAGTGAAATTGTGCCAAAAGACATGACTATTTACAAAAGTCTACGAGACCACAGTGTCACCAGCTTAAATTTCTGCTCCACCATGAAACCGTTGAAGTACCACGTCAACAATGAAGAGTTTCTTGAATTTTTAGAAATCCCCTTCAGTAGCCATATGACAATGCCGTATTTCCACATGATAAAACTATGATATGCCTTTGGATGTGGAGAAACAGCAAGACAGGGTCGCCTACTACCACCAGTGATATTCCTGTCTGTCTATCGACTGAATCATGCGGAGATTGTTGAGAGCTAGGAGATAGGATTATATTCAGGTGAAAAGAAGTTTTGCAATTCATTGATGACACAAACTCGACGATTCTAATGTGAACCCAACACGTTGTTAAAGCAAGCAGATAGGCGGCAAAGGTAGGACCTAAAGCTAACCATGAAAACGCATTGGTGATGTGGACAACTGACTGTCAAAAACCAGTACGGATAACCAATAACTGGAAGGATTTAAACAAGATCTCTTCTTTCTATTATTCGGACAGAATATGCAGACATCACAGATGCAGATGTCAAAGGCAGCCAAGACAGATAGGGTTAGAGTAATCTACTGCAATCAGCAAAAGAGACTTTCAGCAGCAGTGCTGAATCACTGCCCGTATATGACTAATAGAATAGCCGTGTCTGTAAAGCCACAGAATTCCTTCAATAGCCCTCACCGCTCCATACACAAGATCAGAAGACCTATCGGAAAAGACTAGTAACAAGTGACTCTGCCAGTCAACAAACCAAGCCAGAAGCTATCTTCAACAGTTGGTTCGTAATCATTAGAATTGTTTATACAAGTTTGACTACGGATTGATATCAGTTAGAGAACCATTGAAAACCAGCAGGGAGTACTGGAAAGCTGTTTCGTCAGCCTAGATTGGGAATCATCGGCAGTATCCACCCACTGGGGTTTGAACCTAGTACTTCCGGTTACAAGGCAAGCTTGTATACCATTCAGCCACTAGGAACCGATTCAATGGCCAGCCCATGAATTCTAGTTTGGTGGTCGCGCTCAATCGCGAATTCGTAGAAGCTAGAATTCATGGGCTAGTTATTGAAACGGCTTGCAATGAATGCATTGTATACGGGCTTGCCTTGTAACCGGCAGGTCATGGGTTAGGACCCCGGTGCAGTTGGAGCTTACTGTCGATGATTCCCAAAGAAGTGGGATGAAACAGCTGTCCAGTACTCATTGCTGGTTTTCAATGGTTCTCTGATTGATATCAATCCGTGGTCAAACTAGTAAAAACAGAAGCTATCTAACAAAAGATTTGCAGAATGTTGATGATTTGGGAAAATACTATGGAGATCGGTGAAGTGAATCGCACTCTGTGTTATGCAATGGAATCCGATTTCACAAGGACAATATGGTTGTGAGTCCAAAATAGACAGCAGAGAACGCTGTGGAATGTATTGCTGAAGCCTTTTGTTTACTCTGAATTTGAATGGAATAATACAAAGTTTATCCGGCTTCATGAGTAGTTGTCATTGCTTTGTTTAACTCTGTAGGATAATTTAATCTTGTACTCAGTGGATTTTTCTGATTTGAAAGGTTTTAGGAAACATGTATTCAGTTGTTAGTGTGTAAAGAATTCATTAGTCCCAAGTTGGATTACAGTACTAGAAAACTGTTTCTTCCGACATTAGGACACTTCATTCAGTACAAACCCACGAGCTCCCGCCCAGAAATTTGATCGCAGGAGCTACAGATTATGAGAAGGCCATCCAGTCACTGAGATACAATCCACTGGCTTATTGATTTCAACGTGTGACAGCTGGCAGTCTAGAAGTCATGCATTATTAATGGGGAACAAGATATTCTGATGACGTATAGTATGTTGGTGAGTGAATTATTTTCAGGGAGTGATTGCTTAATAGGAAACATCCGCCATCCAATAAATTCTATCAGTCAACAAACACACTCAAAACACTTTCATATGTGAATAGACAAAATTATTCCACCCGTTTTACTGTTTGGTGTGTACGTTCTGCCGTCCGGCTAGTGAGATTAATTCAACCTGGAAATATTGCCATTATACGCATTTGATTAGTTATGCAAGTCATTTAAAACAAACTGATGTCAAAGTCACTTTCAACTTCCGTAAACAAATTTCAGACGTATTACAGAATAATCACTGAAATATACTCATGCATATATACATTTATTCCACTGACATTGATTGGATGACGTAATAAAGACTCTTATAAACTGAGTGTCATTGTAAAATGATTATTAACAGAAATAAGATGAAACATCCGGTTATTGTTGGAAAAACGAAAAACTCAACTTAACAAGACAGGAAAATTAAAGAAACCTCAAGTTGATTCATGTGAAAATGGAATACCCGGCTAGCAAAACCTAAGTGTTGTGATCTAAACGCAGGATATCAATCTTTGCGTTCTACTGTGTATCAATGACACAAAGAAACATACCATCTTATCTCACCAAACAAAAAGATGAGGGAGGCCCTAAGAAATTTGAAAAAAGACAAAAGCATCGTTATAACTAAAGACAAAAAGGTAAACGTCACTGTGATAATGAACAGGATTGATTATGAAAAGAAGGCGATTGAACACCTCTCCAATGGACTATACTTACTCTTTGAAGAAAAAAAAAGAAACCTGCCGAATTCAACAAAATGAAACTAAATATTAACAGACTCCTTCAAGAACTGTAACCCAAAATTGTAAATTCTCTCTGGTTGAAACTAAAACAAAATCTTATGTACCTTCAAGATACTACTATCATCCAAAGATACATAAACCCACAGTACCATTGAGACCAGTAATAGATTTCACCAACTCACCCACAATAACTTCCCCAATTACTTATTTTCGATACTACAACCACTGCGAAAGGACACTCAAAATATTGTAAAAGATTCATATGATTTCAAATCCCAAATAGAACACTGAGAATTGATGAAGAAGACATTATGGTAAGCTATGATATTAACTCATTATATACTAGTATCCCTATTACTGAAAGTCTAGAATCAGATACAACGCTATCACAAAGATGTCCACTGGACACCAGTGAAATAATTAAGTGCTTGAAATTCTGTTTAGAAAATATTTATTTCACATAGTGAAATAATCTAGAAAAATTTCAGAAACCACAAAACCTTCTAATGTAAGAAGTACTTCAAATCAAATGAAATCAAATTGTCTGGATAGGAAAGATGAACTAAAACAGAATTTGACCTGGTTACGACACCTACCCCAGCCGCCCATAAAATGACAAAATCAACACAAATGTGATGAGCAATTTCATCATGTGAACACAAGCTGTTTTTATAATTTTACACACTTATCAAATCCAACGATCTACACTTGGTTTTGTTATCTTTACCAACTGGCCAACTTGACAACGCAAAACTGCCCCCATGCTGATGAACGATGATTAAGTTGTCATATATAAGCTGAGTGGATTTTGTAAATTCTGGTTTGACAATACTTTGATAAAGCTAGCTATTAGCATTAAATAGCGAAACGTCAGTAAAAACAATATCGTTTTGTTTTTCATTCATTGGAAAATACAGAGAAAACCTTCATTATAATGAATATCATATACCCAATGCCTAATTTTGTTCAAACTGTTAAAAGTGAACTTGCTTTGGACATTTATATTATCTACGCATATTAGTTGAAACTATTTTGAATTTATCGTCTAAATGATTTAATGTGACTAAAAGACTCAGTCTGTTTTGACTCATTTGTTTATTAACAAGGATTTATGAGCGTTACGTAATGTCTTACGATCTGGAACTCACCGATGATATATATCTGATTTCTCACAAACTGGAAGACATGCAAGTGATGAAAAGCATCAGGTTGGCAGAAGAAGCATCAAAGACAGGACTTCAGGTGAAGGTAGAGAAAACATAGGTGATGAAGATTCCTGGCCAACAGAAACAGCAACAACAACAGACAACAATCAGCCAGCATAAATTGGAGAAATCTGAAAGAAGTAACCTCCTTTACCTACCGACATGGTAAGCATCGTTTCAACTACAGGCGGACGGAACTGATGAGGATATCAAATCGAGGATTGAAAAAGCAAGCCAAGCTTTCATTGCTCTCAAGTCTGTGTGGAGGTCAACAGCACTCAACATGAAAAATAAGATCCGGATTTTCAACTCCAATGTGAATTCAGTGCTACTTACTATACGGACCAGAGACTTGGCGCGTCACGAAGAGCATTCCGAACAAACTACACACCTTCATCCACAGCTGTTTTCGCTCAATACTCAAAATTAAATGGACGGCCGGAAAAGATCAGCAGCAGGGATTTATGGCAATGAACGAACCAACCCAGCAGGAACCAATTGTGCAACAAATATGCAGGAAAAAATGGAGGTGGGCTCTCCATACTCTGAGAAAACAAACCATCACGTGACATCACACAACAGGCCTAATTGGTATTGCCTCATTCTCTCCCAACGCAACCGATACGGCAGATACATATAAATCTGGAACAAAGCAATTCAACGAAAAATATTGTGTTTTCCATTAGATCTCATCAGGCTTAACTCTAATAAACATAACTTTACAAATAATTGTTAAAATATATAAATCAATCACGGTGATTTTTCAATAGGAGTATATAACATTGTGGATATAAGTTGTGCAATTAGTCATGACAATACTACTAATAATAATTGCAATACTAATGATCCTATGAATAACAGAGATGGAAGAAATGGAGCGATCTGTGGTAACAAGAATAGTGGAAAACACCATGACTAAACAACAAACAAATTTTCAGGTAGACATAGTGGTCGATATAGGCTCAGAAAACAAATGCATTCCACTCATTTTGCTGTCATTAATATGTACGTTTTGTTGTCCGGCTAGTGAGATTAATTCAACCTGGAAATGTTGCCATTATACGCATTTGATTAGTTATGCAAGTCATTTAAAATAAACTGATGTCAAAGTCACTTTCGACTTCCGTAAACAAATTTCAGACGCATTACAGAATAATCACTGAAATATACTCATACATATATACATTAATTCCATTCACAATGATTGGCTGACGTAATAAAAACTCTTATAAACTGAATGTCATTGTAAAAGGATTAATAACGGAACTAACAAGCTGAAACATCCGGTTATAGTTGGAAAAACGCAAAACTCAACTTAACAAGACAGGAAGATTGAAGAAACTTCAAATCGATATGTGTGGAAATATAATATGTAGCTTGCAAAACCAAAGTGATGTGGTCTGAACGCAGGATACCAATCTTCGCGTTCTATTATTATTATTATTTATTATTTGTTCTCTTGGGTTCCTAGTGGAACATAGGGCTTCAACTGCACGTCTCCACTTGCTTCTGTCTTCTGCTGTACTTTTCGCTTGCATCCATGTTAATCCATACTGTTTCAACTCTTCTTCACACGATCTCCTCCATGTCACCCTTGGACGTCCTACTCGCCGCTTCCTTTTCAGGTTCCACTCGAGCACTGGCCTGACGCGCGACGTCACCCAACGGCCTTCTCAGTGAGTGTCCAATCCATCTCCACTTTCTCCTGCATATTTGTTGGGCGGTTGGTTCCTGTTTTGTTTGTTCCCATAGCTTCCTGTAGGTGATTCTTTCCGGCCATCTTATCTTGAGTATAGAAGGAAGACAGTTGTTGATAAAGGTCTGCAACAGGCTGTTGGAAATATTCCTTGTGGCTCGCCAAGTTTCTGATCCGTATAGAAGAACTGACTTGACGTTTGTATTGAAAATTCGAATCATTTTGTTGTTGATGCTGAGTGACGAATATTTCTAGATTGGTTTCAGGTTGATGAAGGTGTTTCTCGCCTTCCCGATTCTCGATTTGACATCCTCGTCCGTTCCTCGTGTAGTTGAGACAATGCTCCCTATCGATCACCTTCCATGAAAGAAATCTAAAAAGAAGTTGTCTGGTTCAATTACCTGAGCAAAAGCGTTTGAAATACAGACAAGCGACACGTATGCGGATATCGGAGACAAACATGATCTGTCAATATCGTCTTTGGTACACCATGGTCCGCAACGATGTGTAAAATTTCTGCGTCAGTCACGGTTCTCGCCCGTTGATCACGGATCGCTATGGAGTCTACCATCGTGTAGCATGTTCCGTCATCACTAAGAGGTAGTGATCGCCACTGGATGTCTGCGAGAACTGATACATCTTATCTACGGATCGCAAGTCACCCATTACCATAATTCGAATCAACTGCAGAAGCGGTCGTATGCACCGATCTCCTTTCATCAACTGTCTCTGAGTATATCCAAGTACATATTTTGCCATATCTTCTATCATACTTGGTCAGTATACGCTTTGTCTCAGGAGGTTGGTTGTTCTGGCTGCTCCCATATGTGCTAGCTGATGACATTCTTGTATCATCGCATGGCATACAGACTGGGGAATTACCGCAAACCAGCTTCCATCGTTCTCCCTTTAAGTCAGAGTTCCGTAGGCATCGCTCTTACCCGATCTTTTTTTAGAGTAGCGCAGTCAGATCCTAACTCGCAGTAGTTTGATTCACTTCTATTTTGGTAGTGTTCACCTGTATGACTGTATTCAGGGTAGGGTCTGATTTCTGACTGCATTCAAGTCTTAATGCGTCTTGTTCAAGTGCATGCACTTCGTAAGCAATCTCCGGTAACTAATCATCGTCTTCCTGTCTAGATAAAAAAGCTGCCAAAACATTTGCTTTGCCAGGGATGTGGGACATTTTTAAGTCACACTCTTGCAGATACAAAATCCACCGCAACAACTTTAAATATCGGTCTCTCGCCATCCTCAGAAACTGTTGCGGCTTGTGATCAGTTTCGATGTAGAACTGTTGATCGAGCAAATACGGTCTCCATGTGTCTACCACCCATACTATTGCTAAGCATTCGTTTTCTATCATTGAATACTTCTGTTTTGTGTGTATTAAAATATGACTGACGTTTTCGACGACTCCTTCACGGACAGTTTAAGCGTCATTTTCCGGTGGTCCAAATTCCGATTTATACTGTGGAATATCTTATGGGAATCTTTCTACCAAACAGACTTCGACAAACTTAATAGATTGTACTTGGAAGGCTGCTATCTTATTTAAGTTTTTCACGAATCGACCATAAAATGCTGTTCTCCGCAAGAACTGCTTTAGCTGCCTATCGGAATCCAGAGAAATGATGGTCGTTGTCGATTTTCACCGGAAGTGGTTTAATCTCACCACTGCTAATTTTGTGACCCAACAGCTTGACACGCAGTTTGGCTATCTCAGATTTGGCTTTTTTAATGCGCAGCGTAAACTCTATGATCAGTTATAATACGGCTTTGACATGGTTCACATGGTCGTTTTCATGTTAATTGTAGATGATGAGATCATCACCGTACACTTCTGCATTCTTCAGGTTTCTAAGTAACAGCGTCATCAGTCGTCTGAAAGTAAACGGTGCACCTGCCAGTTCAAATGGTATACGATTATACCGATACTGTTTCTGACCCACGATGAACACCATCTTATCACTATCACTCTGTTTTATCGGTATCTGCCAATATCCTGACCGGAGGTCAAGCACTGGAAACAAATTCGGGCCATGTATACGATACACTGTATCTACTACAGTTGGCATGACACACGATCTCAGCACTATAATACTGTTTAGCTGTCGGAAATCAATGCTGATTCTGTAATTCCCATTTGCTTTCTCTGACATCAAATCTATCACCCTGTTTTGCGTCGATGAATGTCTCTTTATATATTACTGATGAATGTTACAAGAAGCACACGCCACACTGGCAATATTCATTTAGTAGTAATTTTGTGCATCTATAGCAAGTATCTTGCATAACGCAGTGGCGGATTAAATTACACAACGGATAATTGAAGACAACTATGAAGCGATATAGAAGTAAAGAGGGAAGAAGCAAAATATGAATACCGTTTTGTGAGTCAAAATTTCATTTAATGGGTCTTTATACCTTAACAGATAAACTACTAAATAAGCGGTTGTAGCGTTGAATATTTTCTTTCCAACAAAGTCATCATCAACTAGGCTGGGCAATCGTGTATGCATAAATAAGAAATAGGTTAGAAAAGTCCTTCGAATGCCTATACCAGGTCTGATTTCAAAGCTTTCAAGAGGAGTTACATCAAGACATCTGTGTAGTATAGATGGGTCACTCGTGGTCCAGAATTTCAGACCAGCCCCATGTCTTCAGAAGTAGTCTATCCAGCCTATATATTAACGATGACTATCATAAACAGTCAGTTTCTCCAGTATTTATTATCCGATGGTGTTTCTTATCCAAACGTCATGTTCATCATTTTTCTCTGTTCCCCTTTCATCCTTATTTGCATTATCGTTACTTGTTACAATATGACACTCAACCGAAAATAATTCCGCAACTTTCTCTCTCCTTTTACTTCATATACACATGAATGCCCAGCCGCAGTCATGACATTAATCGAAAAGACAGTTTTCTTAGATGCGACATTCTTTTTCTTAATATTTGCTATGATCGAATACTTGCATTTCACAAATAAATAATTTGTTTTCACGAGTTGATCACGGATTGATATCAGTTAGAGCACCATTGAAAACAACCTGGTAGTACAAGACAGCTGTTTCCGCCTTGATTTCGGAATCACCAGCAGTACGCACCCACACCACAGGGGTTCGAACTCATGACATTCCAGTTACAAGTCAAGCTGGCTCCTATAACATTCAGTCGCTGAGACCCGATCGATTGGCCAGCTCAAGACTTCTCACTTCACCAATTCGTGATTTAGCGCGAACACCAACCAATGTCATCTGTGGGACATCCATCCATTCAAGTGTAAGGCTTGCCTTGTAACCGGAATGTCCTGGGTTCGAACCCCTGTGGTGTGGGCACGTACTGCCGATGATACGCAAAACTAGGATGAAACAGCTGTCCAGTACTCCTTGCTTTTCAGTGGTTCTCCAACTGATATCAATCCGTGATCAGCTCGTAAAAAGCAAATAAATAACTGTCACTAAACACCACTGTATCACACTGTTAAGTCAGATGATTTCTTCATTGTATGCATCGACAATAGAATGGAGTTACGGCAACACCTGGTCAAAACAATCTCCTGCTTTCCATCCTTTCAGAAGTGCGGTTAGTAATTTGTCAAAATAATAAGTGTAATAAACAAATTAAACTGGTTGTCTGGAAAACAACGGCTGTTGACACTTCCTGAATGTCAGATAACAAAAAAAGCTGATGTTTACATTTTTGCATGCTTTTTTGACATTTTTATTTTTGCGAAGTGTATGCACTGAGAATTAGTCAGTTGTTTATGTAAATATCCAGGTGAAACTATGAATAATAGTCATGTAGGAAAACATATCCTGTCACGTAGGCGTAAACAGTGTCATGCGTTTAGTCAAATATAGTATAGATGACTAGTTTCTGTTAGTCAGTTAGTATCAGTAAAACGTCTGAGCATTATGAAATTGGTTAAATAAATTATAATTATATTTCAGTAGTTTACATACAATGATAAGTTTTTGGTTTTTTTGTTGTATTTTGTGCAAAATTACTACTTCCGGTGATCACACACCAACTGTTGAAATTGGTTTCTCATTCACGCTTTTATGAGTTGTACTCACACAGATAGTTCTACTTTTTGTCTGTTCATTTTTGTGTATCCAGAAATATATTTCAGATTGTTGGCAGTTCATATCAGATACAGAAGCATTGAAAACTATCAAGGAGTACTGGACAGATGTTTCCTCCGTCCTAATTTTGGAGTCACAGGCAGTATGCCCCACTTCTTGGGTTCGAACCCAGGACATTCCAGCTACACCAAAGAATGGCATTGGGGGGACGTGGTGGTCGCGCTATATCACGAGTTGGTAGAGGTGAGAATTCATGGGTCATTGGATCAAGTGCTGCCAGTGGCTGAATGGTATTCGAGCTTCCTTGTAGTTGAAATTTATTGGGTTCGAACCCCTGTGGTGTGAGTGCGTTCTGACGGTGATTCCCAAGCTAAGAAGATTCTGTTACATAACTCTCTCTTTCCATTTGTTCATATTAGACTTCAGAATATAAACATTATTCCAATCAATGTTGTGGTTTTCCTCCTCTATCAGTTTCCAAAACAGACCAGTATTTCCTCTTTGTTTATTTTAGTGTTTTTCAGTTGTTTAACTAATTCAAATGAATACACTTTCTCACTATTGCATTGTCTCTTATTGGTCTCAGTACTGTTGAGAGAAATCTTGACAGCATATACGTCAGTGTGTTTCTGAAGTCTACAATCGGTCTTATCGGATAACCTTCTTTATTCACGTTTATCTAGGTATATTAACTGATTTCAGCATAATTCCAAACCATTTCGACTTACCATTTACGCAGGTCATCTGCCTTACCACCTTCGTTGTTTCTTTCATCGTTTTGTTTGTGATTATCTCTGATGATTTGGTCATAAGGGGAATATGATGATCATCTGCACTAGTTTTGTTCGAAGTATTACCAGAGACAAAAACTTATAATTGCGTCTTAACTACTCAAATACAAAAATGAATTCACTAAACACAAATTAATTTAGAAAAGAATATTCGTTTTCTATAATTTCCTCTTTTCTGTCTACAATTGTAAATATATATATATTTATATGTTTATATACATAGAATATTCTAGATTGGTAGTCAATAACAATGTTAGTGGTTTTAAATAATATCGATTTGTTGAGTAAGATGACAGTGGAATTGCAGTTCATTAAAGATGCATAAGATGTAATAAGCAAATAGAGTATCAATTAAATATAAGTAAATTTCTACAAAAATGTGAGGATCATTCTAACCTAGATGGCAAAGCTATGGACAATGTCTGAACTAGCTTGTTTTTGACACATAAATGAGGCTTCTTAGTGTGGATAATAACGGTTTCAGCGATATGTAGTAGACGAACACTTAGGGTGAAGTTAAGATTTGTTGGTATGCGGTTAAGGAATTTGAAAGCTGCCTAGCTGACATCGATCTTGTGTTCCATATCCACAAGATGAGGAAGAATAGCGCTGTGTGAATGGATTTTGTTTGTCGTTTACTTATCCAACCACGCATGACGATGTTCGGAAATCCGACGAGAAATATGTCTAATTGTACGGCCTATGTAACGGGCTCCACAGGAGCAGTTTAATTGGTAGATACATATCACCAATTATTCAAGTTTACAAATTGATCTGTCACTGAGGTAACTAGCGGCCGTAACACACATTGACCTGAAGTAGACATCTTAAAACAATCGTCAGGACAACCTGAACTCACGTTGCATGTCTGCCAATACTTGTTATCATATCGCGTTCACAACCTCATCGGTATTTATTTTTCGAGGATATCTGAACCTATATCGATTAATCTGAAGTGAGAAATGTTTCCATTGAGGTTTTCAGGCTGAAAGTCAAAGGTCAGTCGTCCGTGGGAATGGCTCAGTTCTCTGCCTTAAGCCGTGGATGATATTGGTTCATTTCTACAGTGGGATATCTATTCCTGGAAGGCTGCAAATGTTGTGCGAAGAAGCATGAAACGTATTCCGTGAATTTTGTGCCGATCGCTGACAACTATCTAACATTATTCAATGCTTGTTTCACGGGAAGACAATGTAACAATACTAGAGTGGCTATTTAGTGGTATCTACAAATTCGAGGTTTATTTTCGTTGATTCTCTTTTTGACTTCTCCCAAATGTGTTAAGCGGAATTAGTAAGCTGTTCCACTACTATAACAGGAGCAAGCGAGCTATTGATAGCATTTCGATGTGCGTCGCTGGCATAGCGGTTAGGACGCTTGCCAACCATGTACGTGGTCCGGGGTTCGACATCCTGCCGTAGCACACCTGATATCTATGGTCGGCCTGCAAAATTTGGTTTACCGACATCGCATGCTGAAAATTCAATACTTGTACCAAAATAATACGACATGGAATCAAGCTGTATTTATAAAAACGGTAAGTAGTGGAATCATCCTCATTGGTACTAGTTAAATGGATGTATTCGATTTCTCAGTTGCTTGATATTTACACCAAAAGTTGAATCCAAGACTGTTGTTTCGATTCGGCTAATTGAATTACTTGTTTTGTAACAGTCATAAGTTGTTATTTGCTAGAATGGATTCAGGGGTATTCAACTGATTCGTCTTGAATGCAACGAAAAGCAAATCGGCATCAACCACTTCACTCAGTGCTACCTGTTCGCTGAGAGGTGAAGTTGAATCAGAGTAAAATGTGTTTGGTAATATATTTTCCTTATTGCAATGAGTGAGATATTGAGTCTGAGATGTTATCAAGAACTAATACCGCATTAATTTCACCTATGCGTTAATAACGGTCGAAAAGCCAGACAAAAACACCAAAATACTAATAGATTTGAGATGCTATGCTAAGCAAGAACAGCTCGATAAATCCCAAGTATGAAAGCACCATTAGATAATGGTAAACATGCTACCGATTGCTAATACTAGTCAGGAGCCACTCACATCATGCTGTAACGTTTTCTTAACTGATAAATTTAAACACAAAATTGAGCAGTCGTTTTATCACAACTAAGCTCTCTTTTCAAAACGGCTATATGTAACTGAGTACCGAACACCGATGGATATCGAATTAGAGCACGAATGATATCTGTTATAGAAAGTTTGGTAACCAGAGAGTGCGCTACACCTATTTTATCGTGGGTTTCGACTATTCAGCTGTGAGCATTAAGGGCAAAACTCGAATCCCTATCCTTTAGGAACCAAGGGAAGCGTTTTGACTACTAAGACTTTGACATCGACTCCGCAAACCTATGTAGTCTTACAGCCGTCATTTTAAAGGCACATCAGGACACTGGCTGTCACTGTCTTGGGAAAGTATGTCTGCTCACAGTTAACACCATGTATTTTCACTAAATTGCACTAGAATTGCAGAAAGTCTAGCTAGTTTTCAGTAAATAACGATCATCAGAAGGGTCTTATTTCAAAAACATTTTGTCCATCGATAAGCAGAGAAGGGTGTTATCTTCAATTTTCGTAAAATTTTCACTATTTTTTAAACTTTAAATTAGCCCACTCTCATTTACCTCACACTTATCTGGTGAAAAATCATTTCGCATCTTATTTCCCACCCTTTTTTCTATTGAACACTTTAAAAGAGTATGATTAATAAAGTGTCTTGTGACTTGAGATGTGAACCTTTATCGAAAAAACTTCCTTTCTGCAATCTAAATATTTTTTTTGTCTCACCTATGCCTTTCTCATGAATGTGTACCGTTGCGATGAAATTACCCGTGAATTCAGCTAAATTTTTAACTAATATATTGTGTCACATTTCCTTTGGAAAATAATAATTCAACGAGGAAATGCAAGAAAAACAACATTTGAATAGCTAGTTATCACGTTAATAGAGTGCATTCTATGCACATATTATGTCTGAAAGTACTCCTCTCATTACTACAGTTGAACCATTGATGCCTTGCTGCATATAGCATACTGATTTGCCGTTTTTATTTCACAAACGCGAAAATGATATTCCTTTTTTGAACTAACCAATTAAATGTATTTTGTGTCTCTATTCTTGTAAATAAGAGTTAATTTTCACTTGTTGTAGATGCTTTGAAAATGAAATGATATAAACACAACTATGGGTGGAGTTTGCCGCTTGAATCTGTATACTGTTAAGAAGTTCGACGTATTTCACTTAACTGATGTTGACCAGTGGAGGAAAACAGCTTAATATATTTCATCCAGTTTGACGCTCATCAACTGTATGTGCCTGAAGTCTTAATCAGTGACGTTATCTCGATTGATTTTCCCGTTGAATAACAACTTTATGCTCAAAATGATGCATGTTGATTTCAGATTTGAGATGTGGGTAACACCGTCATCAAGGATGAAATGTGTGATTGTACGCCTTCACTGTTAGCTTGATAGTGAAGGAAAACATTTCATCATGTTCGAAACTCGTCAGTCAAATATGCTTGTACTCCTAGTGAGTACGTTTGCTTTCAGTAGAGTCTTTGGTGTTCAGGAGAATGAAATCATTCACTTAGGATGAAAGTTGATGAAAGACAAAATATGCTCTTGCTAGAATTCATTGATAAGCATTATCATGCAAATAACATCACATCAGACATTAGGTATTGATATTGTTTCACTAAGTTCCTAGAGGAATATAGGGCTTCAGCCGCACGTCTACACTGAGTTTGGTTCTCTGCGAAATCTTTCATCACCTGGCTTCATGTCTGCCGTCTATGTATGACCTCATCCGTATCACCATCGCACTGACAACAAACTCACTGCCTCCTATTCCGGTTCCACTGAAGTAATGGTCTGGTGTGTGCAATCACTTGATGGATTTCTCAAAGTGTGGCCAATCCACCGCCATTTCTTCTTGCATGTTTGTTGCACAATCGGTTCCTGGTCGTTCCAACACCAGAGTTTCTATTGCTGAACATTTCTGGCCGACCATCTGATCGTGAATATTGAGCGAAGACAGCTGTTGATGAAGGTCTGTAGTTTGTTCGAATTGCTATCCATGACGCGCCAAGTCTGTGATCCACAGAGTGAGTAGCACTGACTTGACATTGGACTTGCAAATCCAGATCTTAATTTTCATGCTGAGTGATGCTGAACTCCACACTGACTTCAGAGTAATGAAAGCTTGGTTTACTGTTTCAATCCTCGATTTGATATCCTCATCAGTTCCATCTGCCTGTATTTGAAATGATTCATCCCAGGTAGGTGGGTATGTAAAAGAGATTGCTTCTTTCACATTTCTGCTATTTATGACGGCTGATTGTTGTCTGTTGTTTGTTCCTATTGCTGTTGGTGAGGAATCTTCATCACCTCTGTTTTCTCTATGTTCACCTGAAATCCTATCTCCCTCGGATGCTCCTTCTGCCAAATTGCTGATTTCACTTGTATGCTTTCCACCTTGTGAAAAATTAGACATATGTCATCGGCGAGTTCCAGATCCTCAGACAATACGTAACCATCATAACCCCTTATCAATGGATATATGAGTAAGACAAACTGAATATTTCAGTCAAATCAAATCAGTTAGACGATATATGTCAAATAGGTTCAACTTAAATGTCTATATAATGTATTTGGAAATACCTAATTAACTTTAATTAATTTTTCGGTTTTGCTCGGTTGAGTTTTCCTTTGCTTTAACACTAACCGGATGTTATTTCGATCAGTAATCACTTTCGAATGACATTCAGGCCATAAAAGCTTCACTCACGTCAGCTAGTGAATCCCAGGGCTGGTAAAATTATATACATAAATATATATATATATTTACATACATCTGTCTCAGTCATTATTCTGTAATCCGTCTGAAAATTTGTTTACGGAAGTTGGAAAGCGATTGTCACGTCATTTCATTTTAGTCAGCTAGTTGATTACATAACTAATGTAACATTTATAATGACAATATCCCACGGGCTGAATAAATTCCACTAGTCGGAGAATAACAAAGCCTATATTAAGCAGGTGAATACGAAGAATAACTTCAGCTAACCTCTTTTATGGACGATATTCATTTACGTAGTGTCGGCAACTTCTTCCGAATTCTTCCCTGTTTAAATAACCATACCCGTCAGCGTGCATCATATCACCGATTTGAATCAAAGCTGTAATGTTTAGAATTTCAAAATAAATCGGATTAGAGGTGCTTTTTAAGGAAATATGACTTAAGTGTTTTGTGGCTTGAGGTGTGATTCTGTATAGTGAGGCGTGTTTCTCGTCGGATTTCTGAACATCATCCTGCGTGATTGGTTAGGTAAAGGACAAACACACTGGTACAGGTTAGAGAACCATCGGAAACCAGAAGACAAATGGACAGATTTTTCGACCTAGTCTAGAAATCTTCGACATCAGGCGAATATATCCAATTGTGGATGGAACCAAGGATCTTCAGATTGCATGAACAGCTGGTTAAACATCCACCCACTGGGACGATATCTAATGGCGTGTGAATTTTTACTTCTATCGGTTCATGAGTTTTATGTACGCTGTGTGATGAGTTGCTTCCAGTCAGTAATTGCACTTGATCTGCAATCCTGGACACACCAGTGTCAGTGTGACTAGTAATAAGCTGAAGTTACTACTCTGGTGCTTGTTGTTCAGTACGTATGTTGCGCTATACAGCTATTTGGATTTATTCACTCCGGAAATTCCGTCATTACATTCTTGTGATTAGAGAAAGGATCACTATCAACTTCCGTAAACAATTTTTAGATGCATTGCGAATAATGATGATTGAAATAGATGTTTATATATATACCTTCAGTCCAGTGGCATTATTTAGTTGGAGTAATTCAAGCACCTATAGACTGAGTATGATTGTGAAGTGATCACTAACAGAATCTAACACGATCTAATATCCGGTTATTGTTTGAAAAATGCGAATCGCACCTAAAGTAATCAGAAATAATTACAAAATTATTGGTTGAAATTATTTTAAGTATATTGTCTGACTGATATTCTGTAACTTTAATAATGACACGTTAATCCTATGCTACTTATTCCTGGACGGTGTCTAATGCCTAATATGGTGTTATTTACTTGGTGACGACTTGCGATAGAATCCAGTAAGCTCATATTTCATCTAGGATGTACTCGGATCCAAAGTATGGGAGGGGAATGCGCCTCTTCAGACTCTAACCCAACAACTGAACAGAGAAGAATGAACTCCACTGAGAAAGACGTCACTTCGATTTGGATGCAGTTGCATCATATGTAATCTGAATGAAACACAAGCATATACATTGATTGCGATTTTGAATAACGAACAGTCAGACAACATCATTTCCTCATGAAGCAATCACGCAAGAATAATGATGATATCTTACTTGATAAAAAGAATCCTGCAACAAATAAGAAACTGTCTTTAAAACTTGATTCTAAAGAATAAACGTCCAAGTTTTAAACTGAGAATTTTACCTAGAGCGAAAGGATTTAAGACAAGTTAAAACTCTTTCTAACCTCGCCTAGATTACTAGGTCACTAGTATTCTAGCCGGTCCCAAGCCCGGATAAAGAGGGAGGGTTGGGGCGTGGTGCTAGCAACTCCACCCCCAAAACTTAACCAAATTGCTACAAAACTTCAACGCACAAATATATTAAGAATTCTAAAAATGCAAACAATAACCTTTTTTTGCTGGAATCGGAGAAGTGAAATGACGCAGGCTGGTGAAAGCCTTCGGGAAGCCAGTCAGCCGATGTGCCTTATTTCGGTGAAAGCAAAAATAAGGATGGGGACGTGGAATATTCGTACAATGTACGAAACTGGAAAGGCTGCTCAGGTAGCCGCAGAAATGAGGAGATATAAAATAGAAGTGTTGGGAATCTGCGAGAGCAGATGGAACGGATGCGGAAGATGCCAACTACCAACTGGAGAGACAATAATCTATTCCTGTCACCCAGAGGACGATCACGAGCACACCGAGGGAGTAGCCATCATGTTGTCACCAATAGCGGCTAAAGCTCTCATGCAGTTGGAACCAATCTCCTCCAGGATAATGACAGCCAGGTTCAACTCAAAAAGGAAAAACGTTTACAATCATTCAATGCTACGCGCCTACAAACGTCTCAGAACAAGAGAAGGAGGATTTCTACAGTCAACTACAAACAGTAATGGACAACGTCCCAAAGAGCGATATCAAAATCCTGATGGGTGACATGAATGCGAAACTGGGAGGAGACAATACAGGAAGAGAACTCACCATGGGCCCTCGATATAATGAACGACAATGGTGAACTCTTCTCAGACTTCTGCGCCTTCAATGATTTGGTGACTGGTGGCAGCGTGTTCAAACACAGGGATATACACAAGGCGACATGGATTTCACCAGATGGACACACCAAAAACCAGATAGACTTCATTTCAATCTCAGGGAAGTGGAGACGGAGCCTACTGGACACAAGATCGAGGAGAGGAGCAGATGTGGGTTCAGACCACTATCTAGTACAATGCACTTTCTAGGTCAAGCTGAAAGCCTCGAGGATACCTGAGGATAGGCCACAATGCAAGTTCAACACGCAAAAACTGAAGGACACAACCACAAGGGACATTTTCACTGCGACTGTCAGAGCAAAGCAAGAAAGACTACCTGGCACCACTGAGGAATCATCCGTGGAAGACCATTGGAACTCTCTGAAGGTAATTTTCAACGAAACGTGCTCAACGGTTTTAGGAAGAAAGAAGAAACAAGACAAGGAATGGCTCTCAACGGACACTTGGAAGCTAATAGAGGAGAGGAGAATGGTGAAAGAGAAAATGATTCAATGCAAAGATGGACAAGAGATAGAGACGCTGAGCTCAACTTACACAGCACTGGACAAAGAAGTGAAGAAGAGTGCCAGGAAGGACAAAAGACAATTATACGACAACCTGGCTACTGAAGCTGAGAAGGCAGCAGGCAAAAGGGACCTGAGGACACTATATCAGATAACCAAGTCTCTATCCGGGAAGAGATCAACACAAGTGAAACCTATAAAAGACAGCCAAGGGAACCCAATTACCAAAGAAGAAAGACAGATAAAACAATGAGTGGGCCACTTCAAAGGACTCTTGAACCGACCACCACCTGCAACCCGTCCAGTAATACCAACAACAGCACGTACACAACTGCAAATTGACACCAATCCTCCAACGAAAGCTGAAATGTTGAATGCAATCAAGCTACTGAAAGCTGAAAAAGCAGCTGGACCTAGATGGAATACCCCCGGAAGCACTGAAAGCGGACCCAGAAACGACAGCAGATATGCTGACTCCATTATTGCAAAAGATCTGGAAAGAGGGAAAGGTGCCTACTCACTGGAGGAAAGGTTACCTGGTGAAACTACCAAGAAAAGAGCGACTTAGGACTCTGCAAGAACTGACGAGTTATCATGCTCCTGTCGACGCCAAGTAAAATCCTGAGTCGCATCATTCTGGAGAGAATCAAGGACGCACTGGATACAGAACTCCGATCAGAACAAGCTGGATTCAGGAAAGGCAAATCATGTTCTGACCAAATCGCAACTCTACGCATCATCATCGAACAAAGCATGGAATGGTAATCAAACCTCTACCTCAACTTTATAGACTTTGAAAAGGCCTTCGACAGCATCGACCGCGAAGTAATTTGAAAACTACTCAAGTACTATGGCGTACCCCAAATATTCATCAATCTTATTCAACAGCTGTACGACAACGGCACATGTCAAGTGATCCACAACAGAAAACTCAGCGAAGCGTTTGGAGTAAACACAGGAGTCAGACAAGGGTGCTTATTATCACCAATGATATTCCTAATTGTGGTGGATGGATTATGCGTCACACAGTGAGAAACGAGAAGACAGGGATATCCTGGACGGACATGAAGAATCTAGAAGACCTGGATTTCGCGGATGATTTATGTTTGATGTCACACAAAATCGAAGACTTACAAGCGAAAACCGACAAACTGGTCGAAGAGGCTGGCAGCAAAGACAGAACTCCAGGTGAACATAGACAAGACGGGGGTTATGAAAATAACCAACCAACAACAACAATAGCAGCAGCAATATCCAACGCCAATCACCATCAACGGAGGGATTTGAAAGAGGTTACTTCTTTCACTTATCTAGGGAGCATTGTCTCAACTACAGGACGAACGGACGAGGATGTCAAATCGAGAATCAGGAAGGCGAGAAACACATTCATCAACCTGAAACCAATCTGGAAATCTTCGTCACTCAACTCAGCATCAACAACAAAATTCGGATTTTCAATACAAACGTCAGTTCAGTTCTTTGATACGGATCAGAAACTTGGTGGGTCACAAAGAATATTTCCAACAGGTTGCAGACCTTTATCAACAGCTGTCTTCGCTCTATACTGAAGATTAGATGGCCGGAAAGAATCACAAACAAGAAGCTATGGGAACAAACAAATCAGGAACCAATCGCTCAACAAATATGCAGGAGAAAGTGGAGATGGATTGGACACTCGCTGAGGAGGCCGTTGAGTGACATCGCGCGTCAGGCCCTCGAGTGGAACCCGAAAGGGAAGCGGCGAGTTGGACGTCCAAGGGTGACATGGAGAAGATCGTGTGAAGAGGAACTGAAACAGTATGGACGAACATGGATGCAGGTGAAGAGTACTGCAAGAGGCAGGAGCAAGTGGAGATGTGCATTTGGAGCCCTATGTTCCACTAGGAACCCAAGAGAACAATAATAATAATAAAACTCTTTCTGATTTATAACCGAAAGTACGAGACATATGTGCATATGGGTTTGCTGATTACAAAATGGTGTCTTTTGTGTTTTACGAAATGGAAAGACCACGTTGATAACATATACGAAGAAAGACACAATGAGTTAATTCAATTTTAGATTTTCCCATTGACTTATTGGACGAAAGTGCTTGGTCGTAGGTTGACATGTCTGTCGACTTCTTGTGCAGATGCCTCTACGATGTCTGGGCATGTCAAGGCATCCGCACATCAACCTGAGATCGAGTACTTCGGTCCAATCAATCGATGGGAATATCTAAAATTGAATTAAATAATTAACATGACCCGTTGCACAAGAAGTGGCTCTGGTGGACCAAGTGGTCTATTGGATTACGCTTTGACGTTTGAAACTATGAACACTGAATTCAAGCCTAGGTGAGGACATCATCACTCACTGGGGAATGCAGATGCATCCAGTAAAGAGTCTCAAATAGGACGAAATTCTCAACTAGCTAGATTCCACTGCTAGTCACCATCCACCAATTAAAGGCATAATGACTTAGAAATTAGTAGGGAGAGAAATATTTTCAAGCATGATGTAAAGGTGATTATAAGTACTGATAAAACTATATTTTATTTATGTTGTTAGTAAATGTGAACCATACACACACACGAACACAATAAAATGTCACACTGTTGTAAAGTTTTAAACAAAAAACTGAATTTCAGAGAGATCTCTTCATTCCAGTCTACTTTAAGGTACATAGTATAGATGAATTAGTGATTTATTTAAGATTACAGACCAAAATATTTCTATACAGCGAAAATATATAATTCAGATATCTATAAAAAACAAAATAATCAAGCAAAGAATATCTTCTTCGAGAATTTCCTCTTTTGGATCTACAAAAATATATACACATGCTTATTTACATAGAATATTCTAGAATAATCTGGCCAATAATAATATCGATTTGCAAAGTAAGATCATAATGGAATTACAGTTCATTAAAGATGCATAAGTTGTAATACACATAGAAATGTAATGGCAGATAGAGTATCAACTAAAATTAAGGAAATTTCTACAAAACAGTGAGGATCATTCGAACCTAGATTGCGAAGGTATGGACAATGTCTGAAGTAGCTTCTTTTGGACACATAAATTAGGCTTCTAAATGTGAGTCTCAACAGCCAGCCTTAGCAATATGTAGTAGACGAACTCTTATGCTGAAGTTAAGACTTGTTGGTAGGCGGTAAGTGACTTTGAAAGCTGCCTCGTTGACAACAATCTTGTGTTCCGTATGCACAAGATGAGACAGAGTTGCGCTACGAATAGATTTTGTTTGTCCTTTACTTAAGCAACAAGGCAGGAAATCCAACGAAAAACACGCCTCACTATAAAGAATCACACCTTAAGCTACAAGACACTTAAGTCATATTTGCTTTAAAAGCACCACTATTCCAATTTTGTTTGAAATTTCCAATAGTACAGCTTTGATTCAAATCGGTGATATGATGCACGCCGACGGGTATGGTTATTTAAACAGTGAAGAATTTCGAAGTAGTTGCCGACACTACATAAATGAATATCGTCCATAAAAGAGATTATCTGAAGTTATTCTTCGTATTCACCTGCTTAATATAGGCTTTGTTATTGTCCAGCTAGTGGAATTTATTCAACCCGCGGGATGTTGTCATTATAAATTTTCCATTAGTTATGTAATCAACTAGCTGACTAAAATGAAATGACGTGAATGTCGCTTTCCAACTTCCGTAAACAAATTTTCAGACGGCTTACAGAATAATGACTGAGATAGATGTATGTAAATATATATTTATATATGCATTATTTTAACAGCACTGGGATTCACTAGCTGACGTGACTGAAGCTTTTATGGACTGAATATCATTCGAAAGTGATTACTGATCGAAATAACATCCGGTTAGTGTTACAGCAAAGGCGAATTCAACCGAGCCATACCAAAAATTAAATGAACGTTAATTAGATGTTTTCAAATATATTATATGCGCATATATGTTGAAACTATTTTTGGAGTTTATCGTCTAACTGATTTGATTTGACTGAAATTTTCATTCTGTCTTACTCATGTATCTGTTGATAAGGATTTATGTACGTTACTTAATGTCTGAGGATTTTGGACCTCGCCGACGACATATGTCTGATTTACACAAACTGGAAGATATGCAAGTGAAAAGCAACAAGTTGGCTGAAGAAGCATCAAAGATAGGGGTGACTTCAGGTGACCATAGAGAAAACAGAGGTGATGAAAATTCTTCGACGTGAGCAATAGGAACAACAATAGACAACAATCAACCATCATAAATGGCAGAAATGTGATTGAAGCAATCTCCATTACATACCCACTTACCTGAGAAGCATCATTTCAAATGCAGGCGGGCGGAACTGATGAGGATATCAAATCGATGATTGAAAAACGAAACCAAGTTTTCATTACTCTCAAGTCAGTGTGGAGTTCAGCAGCACTCAACATGAAAAATAAGATCTGGATTTGCAAGTCCAGTGTGAAGTTAGCGCCACTTTACATATGGATCAGAGACTGGGCACCGCGTCACGAAGGGCACTTCCAACAAACTTCAGATTCTCATCAGCAAATGTCTTCGCTCAGTACTCAACATCAGATGGCCGGCCAGAAAAGATTAGCGACAGGGATCTCTGTGAGCGAACCAACTCAGCAGGAACCAACTGTGTAACTGATATGCAGGAAGAATTGGGGGTGGATTGGCCAAACTCTGCGAAAACAAACCATGAAGCGAGTGAAATTATAAGCCGGGCCATCGCCCGAGTAGAAGTCCGACGAAATGGGAGCGGCTAGTTGATAGTTAGTGTAAGGGTGATATGGAGTAGATCATACGAAGAGAAGATGAAAGCATGTGGGCAGACGTGGAGCCAGGTGATGAAAGATTCGGCGGAGAACCGAACTCAGTGGAGACGCGAGGCTGAAGCCCTATGTTCCTCTATGCAGGAAGAAATGGCGGTATATTGGCCACACTTAGAGAAAACCATCAAGTGACAGCACACGCCAGACCATTACTTCATTAGAACCCGAATATCAGTGCGACGGTGACACGGATGACGTCACGTGAAGACGGCAGATATGAAGCCAGGTGATGGAAGATTTGGCAGGGAAGCCAACTCAGGGGAGACGTGCGTTGAAGCCCTATTTTCCTCTAGGAACTTAACGAAACAATATCAATACCTAATGTTTGATATGATGTTATTTGCATGATAATGCCTATCAATGAAGTCAAGCAAGAGCATATTTTGTCTTTCACCAACTTTCATCCCAAGTGAATGATTGCATTCTCCTGAACACCAAAGGTTGATCTACTAGAAACCACACTGAAAGCAAAATCACTCATTAGGAGTACAAACATATGTGACTAACGAGTGTCGAATATGATGAAATGTTTGTCTCCACTATCAAGCTAACAGTGAAGGCGTACAATCACACATTTCATCCTTGATGTAAATAAATCCTAACTGACTGACGGTGTTACCCACATCTCAAATGTGAAATCAACATGCATCATTTTGAGTATAAAATTGTTATTCAACGGGAAAGTCAATCGAGATAACGTCACTGATTAAGAATTCAGGCACATACAGTTGATGAGCGTCAAACTGGCTGAAATATATTAAGCTGTTTTCCTCAACTGGCCAACATCAGTTAAGTGAAATACGTCGAACTTCCTAACAGCATACAGATTCAAGCGGCAAACTCCACCCATAGTTATGTTTATATCATTTCATTTTCAAAGCATCTACAACAAGTGAAAATTAACTCTTATTTACAAGAATAGAGACAAAAAATACATTCAATTGGTTTGTTCAAAAAAGGAATATCATTTTCGCGTTTGTGAAATAAAAACGGCAAATCAGTATGATATATGCAGCAAGGCATCAACGGTTCAACTGTAGTAATGAGAGGAGTACTTTCAGACATAATATGTGTATAGAATGCACTCTATTAACGTGATAACTAGCTCTCCAAATGCTGTTTATCTTACATTTCCTCGCTGAATTATTATTTTCCGAAGAAAATGTGACACAATATATTAGTTTATAATTTAGCTGAATTCACGGGAAATTTCATCGCAACGGTACACATTCAGGGAAAAGGCATAGGTGAGACAAAAAATTATTTAGATTGTAGAAAGGTAGGTTTTTCCATAAAGGTTCACATCTCAAGTCACACGACACTTTATTAATCAAACTTTTTCAAAGTGTTCAGTAGAAAAAAAGGTGGGAAATAAGATGCGAAATGATTTTTCACCAGATAAGTGTGAGGTAAATGAGAGTGGGATAATTTATATTTGAAAAAAATTGTGAAAATTTGACGAAAATTGAGGATACCGCCTTTTTTTTCTTATCGATGAACAAGATGTTTTTGAAATTAGACTGTTCTAACGATCATTATGGACTGAAAACTGGCTAGACTTTATGCGGTTCTAGTGAGATTGAATGAAAATGCATGGTGTTAACCGTGAGCAGAGATACTTTCCCAAGACAGTGACTGCCAGTTCCCTGATGTGGAGTCCATCTCAAAAGGTGAGTTGTCAAAACGCTTGCCTTGATTCCTCAAGCATTCGGACTCGGTCATCAATTTGGTCCTAAGTATTCACAGCTGAATAGTCGAAACTCACGATAAAATAGTTGTAGCTCACTCTCTGGTTTCCAGTGCTTTTATAACTGATATCATTCGTGCTCTTATTCGATATCCATTGGTGTTTGGTGCTCAGTTACATATGGCTGTTTCCAAAAGAGAGCTTAGTTTTGACAAAACGACTGCTCACCTTTGTGTTTACGTTAATGAGGTTAACAAACGTTACAGCGTGATGTGAGTAGTTCCTGACTAATATTAGCAATCGGTAGCATACTTAATATTATCTAATGTTGCTTTCATACTTGAGACTTTTAGTATCTGGTTATGCTCATTTGGTGTTTAAGAATCCAGCATAACATGTTTAAGTTAAAAATGTTACTTCACTATTCACCCCCACCCTCTTAAACTTTCCACCACAAGATGTGTAAATTCACTCTGTTCTCTGACCCTGATCCTGTAATATACCTCTAACCAATCTGTGTTGTTTTCCAATAGAAATCTGAACTTTTACCCCTCTTATCTAATTCCACTATATATGATTAGTTGTTTTTGACACCAAATAATCTGTCTACCTACATCAAATTCTGAAATTATGTTCCTTATGCCTTCTATCTATAACTCAAAGTAATTATGAAAAGGTATGTTCCACAACTTTCTTGAAACCTATAATTTGATTTCGTTTAGGATGTATGCAGTTGATGAGAATCCACGAAATAAATCGAGCTCGTATTATCCTGCAAACATGTTCGTTCTTACTCTCTTCAAACACTTTACTCTGATCCCACTTCAGCTCTCAGCGAACAGGTAGCACTGAGTGACGTGGTTGATGCCGCTTTGCTTTTCGTTGTGTTCGGGACGAATGAGTTGGATACCACTGCACCCGTTATAACAAATAACAACTTATGACTGTTACAAAACAATTAATTCAGGTAGTCGAATCGAAACAACAGTCTTGGATTCATTTTTCGGTGGAAATACCAACCAGCTGAGAAATCGGAGACATCCATATAACTAGTACCAGTTAGGAGGATTCCTGTTTCAACCTTTTTTTTAAATACAGCTTGATTCCTCACCGTATTTTTCGGTACAAGTGTGGACTTTTAAGTATGCGATATTGGTATGCTAAATTTTGCAGGCCGACCATAGATATCAGGTGTGCGTGGGGAGAGGGTCGAACCCCAGTTTGTGTGCATGGTTGGTGAGCGCCCTAACCGCTATGCCATCGAAGCACATCGAAATGCTATCAATAGCTCATGATTCATCGAAAGTTCTTCCCTTGCTCCTGTTAAAGAAGTGGAACAGCTTATTAATTCTGCTACACACAGTTAGGAGAACAGAAAAAGAGAAACAACGAAAATAAACCTCGAATTTGTAAATATCACTTAATAGCCACTCTAGTATTGTTACATTTATTTCCCGTGTAACAAGCATTGAATAATATTAGATAGTTGTCAGCGATCGGCACAAAATTCAAGGAATACGTTTCATGCTTCTTCGCACAACATTTGTAGCCTTCAAGGAAAAGATATCTCACTGAAGAAATGAACCCAAATCATCCAAGGCTTAGGGCAGAGAACTGAGGCATTCCCACAGACGACTGATCTTTGACTATCAGCCTGAAAACCTCAATGGAAACATTCCTCACTACAGCATTAAACGACGCGGGTCCAGATATCCTAGGAATAATCAATACCGATGAGGTTGTGAACGCGATATAATAACAAGTATTGGCAGACGTGCAACGTGAGTCCAGGTCTTCCTGACGATTGTATTTAGATGTCTGCTTTAGGTCAATGTGTTCCACGGCTGCTAGTTGCCTCAGTGACAGATCAATTTGTTAACTTGAATAATTGGTGATGTGTAAATGTCGATTAAAACTGCTCCTGTGGAGCCCATTACACAGGCCGTACAATTAGACATATTTCTCGTCAGATTTCTGAACATCGCCATGCGTGGTTGGATAAGTAAAGGACAAACAAAATCTATTCGTAGCGCAACTCTGTTTCATCTTGTGCATACGGAACACGAGAATGATGTCAACGAGGCAGCTTTCAAATTCGTCTACCGCATACCAACAAATCTTAACTTCGCCTGATAAGTTCGTCCATTACATATCGTTGAAACCGTTATTATTCACATTATGAAGCCGAATTTGTGTCAAAAACAAGCTAGTTAAGACATTGTCCATACCTTCGCCATCTAGGTTAGAATGATCCTGACATTTTTGTAGAAATTTCCTTATATTTAATTGATATTCTATTTGCCATTACATTTCTATGCTTATTACAGCTTATGCATCTTTAATGAACTGCAATTCCGTTGTCATCTTACTTAACAAATCGATATTATTTAAAAACCACTGACATTGTTATTGACTATGTATATAAACATATAAATATATATATTTATAATTGTAGAGCGAAAAGAGGAAATTATAGAAAAGGATATACTTTGCTCAGTTAATTTGTATTTAATGAATTTATTATTGTATTTCAGTAGTTAACACACAATTATAAGTAAAATTTTGAACAAACTACTGCAGATGATCACCATATACCCTCGTAACCAAATCATCAGAAACAATCACAAACAAAACGATGAAAGAAACAACGAAGGTGGTTAGACAGATGATTTGCGTAAATGGTAAGTCGAAATGTTTTGGAATTATGCTGAAATCGTATAATACGCATGGATAAAGCTGCATAAAGGATGTTGTCCGATAAGACGGATTGTAGACTTCAGAAACACACTGAAGTATTTGCTGTCAAGATTTCTCTCAACAGTACTAAGACCAACAAAAGAAAATGCAAAAGGGAGAACGTGGATTCATTTGAACTAGTGAGACCAGTAAAAATCACTAAAATAAACGAAGAGGAAATACTGGTCAGCTTTGGAAATGGAAAGAGGAAGAAAACCACAACACTGATTAGAACAATGTTCATATTCTGAAATCTAATATGAACAAATGGAAATAGAGAGTTATAACAGAATCCCTCTGGTTTGGGAATCACAATCAGTATGCACCCACAGCACACGGGTTCGAACCCAGGACCTTCCTGCTACAAGGCAAGCTCGTATACCATTCACCCATTGGCAGCAATTGATTCAATGGCCCATGAATTCTCAACTCTACCAAATCGCCATTTAGCGCGACCACCATGTCCCAACAATGAACTTCTTTGATGTACCTGGAAGGTCCTGGATTCAAACATCAGTGGATGCATAGTGCCTATGACTCCCAAATTAGGATGGAGGAAACAGCTTCCCAGTAATCCTTGATAGTTTCCAATGCCTCTGTATCTGATATGAACTGCCAACAATCTGAAATATATTTCTGGATACACAAAAATGAATGGACAAAAAGAAGACCTTTCTATGTGAGTACAACTCATAAAAGTGTGAATGATAAAACAATTTCAACAGTTGGTGTGTGATCACAGGCAGTAGTAATTTTGCTCAAAATATTACAAAAAAAGCAAAAAACTTATCATTGTTTGTAAACTATTGAAATATAAATATAATTTATTTAGCCTATTCCACAATGCTCAGACGTTTTACTGACATTAACTGACTAATGGGAACTAGTCATCTATACTATCTTTGACTTAATGCATGACACTGTTTACGCCTACGTGACAGGATATGTTTTCCTACATGACTGTTATTCATAGTTTCACCTGGATATTTACATAAACAACTGACTAATTCTCAGTGCTTATAGTTTGTAAATAAAAATGTTGAAAAAGCATGCATGAATGTAAACATCAGCTTTTTTGTGGTCTGACATTCAGGAAGTGTCAACAGCCGTTGTTTTCCAGACAACCAGTTTAATTTGTTTATTACGATGATTATTTTGACAAATTACTAACCGCACTTCTGAATCGATGAAAAGCAGGAGATGGTTTTGACCAGGTGTTGCAGTAACTCTCTTCTAGTGTCGATTCACATAATGAAGAAATCATCTGACTTAACAGTGTGATATAGTGGTGTTTAGTGACAGTTATTTATTTTTAATAGTTGGCTTGTTTACATTTGTTTTTTACGAGTTGGTCACGAATTAACATCATTTGGAGAACCACTGAAAAGCAAAAAGTACTGGACAGCTGTTTCATCCTAGTTTTGGTTATCATTGTCAGTAAACGCCTATTCCTTGGGTTCGAACCCGTGATCGCCGGGTTACAAGGCAAGCCTCACACTTGAATGGATGGATGTCCCATCGATGACATTGGTTGGTGGTCATGCTTAATCAGGAATTGATAGAAATTGTAAGTCATGTAGTGGCCTTTGACGGGTCGGGTCCCAGTGGCTCAATGGCATACAAGCCAGCATGCCTTGTAACTGCAATGTTGTTTTTTCGAACCCCTGTGTTGTTGGTGCGTACTGCTGACAATTCTGAAATCAATGAGGAAACAGCTGTCTTGTACTACCAGGTTGTTTTCAATTGTTCTCTAACTGATATCAATCCGCGATCAACTCGTGAAAACAAATTATTTCTTTGTGAAATGCACATATTCGATCATATGAAATATTAGGAAAATGAATGTCGCATCTAAGAAAACTATCTTTTCGACGAATGTCATCATTTTGGTTGTGCATTCATGTGTATATGAAGTAAAAAGGGTGAGAAAGTTTCAGAACTATTCCAGGTCAAGTGTCATATTGTAACTAGTAATGATAATACAAATCGGGATAAAACTAGTAACAGAGACATATGATGAACATGACGTTTGGATAAGCAACACCATCGGATAACAACTAATGTCGAAACTGACTGTTTATGATGGTCATCGTAAAGATATGGGTTGGACAGACTACTTCTGAAGACATAGGGTTGGTCTGAAATTCTGTATGACGAGTGATTCAGCTATACTACTCAGATGTATTGATGTCACTCCTCTTGAAAGCTTTGAAATCAGACCAGGTATAGGCATTTGAAGGACTTTTCTAACCTATTTTCTACTTATGCATATACGAAAGTACAGTCTAGTTGATGATGACTTCGTTGGAAAGAAAATATTCAACGCTACAACCACCTATTTAATAGTTTATCTGTTAAGACATAAAGACCCATTCAGTGAAATTTCGACTCACAAAGCGTTATTCATATTTTATTTCTACCGCCTTTGCTTCTTTATGGCTCTCTTTATGGCTTCATAGTTATCTTCAGTTATCCACTGTGTGATTTTATCCACCGTTGGGTTATTCAAGATACTTGCTATAGATGTACAAAAGTACTACAAAATGAATACACCCAATGTGGCGTGTTCTACTGATAAAATTCATCAGTAGTATATAAAGATACATTCATCGGCGCAAAGCAGGGGGATAGATTTGATGTCAGAGAAAGCAAACAGGAATTACAAAATAAGCATTGATTTCCGACAGCTAAACAGTATGACAGAGCTCAAATCGTGTGCCATGACAGATACCGTGTATCGTATACAAGTCGCGAATTTGTTTACATTACTTGACCTCCGGTCAGCATATTGGCAGATCTCGATAAAACAGAGTGACAGAGATAAGACTGCGTTCATCGTGGCTCAGAAACATTATTGGGTTAAGCGCACGTTATTCGAACTGACAGGTGCATCGATTACTTTCAGACGACTGATGACGCTGTTACTTAGAGACTTGAAGAATGTAGAAATGTACAATCAAAATGAAAGTAACCATGTGAACCATAACAAAGCCGTGTGAAAACTCAACGAAAAATTTGGACTGTGATATAACAAAACCAAATCTGAGAGAGCCAAACTGAGTCTCACAGTGTTCTACAATAATTTTTACTGATGATGTTACGAGAACAGTTTATTGCTCATAATCATATTACGTTGATATGATTGCGAATTTTCAAGAAATATGCCTCATTATAGATTTATGTAAAAATAGAATAGAAGCTTTGTTCTTTTAATTTACATTAATTTCTCTGCGTACGTTCGGATCTGTTTGCTGAACGTAGGAAACGTTGGAATTACTAATTTCAATTTCACTGAGGTTTTACAAATATAATGTTTACATTTGCCTACGTCTAACTCAGCGCCCAATTATATTGGAACTATTTGATCAGTTCAGGTGAACAGAATAGAATTTCTTTAAATTATTTTGGAGTTACCATCTGATTGATTCCATATGAACAGAATGCTTAATGATGTTTTGATATGTTTCCTGTTATTACTGATGTTTCAACTATTCCTCATGGCTAATGTGATATGATATACTTAGTGGAATCTAGCTGTGGAATTCATGAAGTTCCATTATGGGTAAAGTTTATTTTGTTAATTTCCCACAGCGTGTTATGCACTAATATTTACCGATGACTACGTTTCGAGCACAATTTATTGCTCATAATCATATCAAGGTACTCACACAACCTACTAACTTCCTTTATATAATTCCATTACTTTTCATCGCTTGACTTGATTGGTACTCGTATTTTCCATATTTCCGGTATGAGTGATGAGCCATTTCTATTGCACGTGTCGGTTGTAGACTCGATGAATCAGGCAGGATTCAGTTATCAACCCCTTTCTCTCTCCACCTACTTATAATACCTCTTAGAATTTTAAATCTCTCCCACCTAGTTGTGTGGTTGTGTATTAATGCATACAGTGCAATCGCTGAGCTGACGCAGATTCCCAGCACTTCTAAGCCATATCTTCTGATTTCTTCGGCTACCAGTGCAGCCATCTCAGCCTTTCACGTGGTATGCTCATTGGATGTCACAATCCATATTCTTGCTTTCATTGAGAGAAGACACATCATCAGGCTTTCACCAGCCCGTTGTGTCATTTCGCTTCTCCGATTCTAGCGAAGGCTAAGATCGTTCATTGAAGTTTTTTGTCCATTTTTATGTTTTTCTTGTGCGTTGAAGTTTCTTTAGAAGTTTGATTGGATTTGTGATGTAGGATCACTAGCCCCACGCTCAACACTCCCTCTTTACTCTGGCTTGGTGCCGAATACAAAAACTAGCAAGCTGGTAAACTAGATGAGGTTATTAATAAAGAAAAGTTATTATAGATTACTTTTAAATTAATAATTTCATTGAACTTCTAGGAATGACATTCTTAAATACTTTGATCATGATAATGTAAGATGTAATGATGAATACTGACCTCAATTATTGAGATTAAACTTATCAGACAAGGATTTCTTTGAAGAATTATTACTATTTTCAATTATCCAGTGAGATAATCCCTAAGTAGACGCTGACCTCATATCTAAAGTGATTAAGAATAGTCCTAAATAGTAATCTGCTTAGAGACTCTCCTTTAAACAATCACGCATATTTCGCGATACATTTAGAAGAAGTGGAAGACACTAAAGATCTCTCACAAACAACTCAAGCGGTGATCGAATGAAAACCGCGTGTTCAAGTACCTAAATGTCTATCTGCCTATTAGTCTCCTGACTGACATGCCTCATAATCAGCGTTAACTCTGCAGCATGAAATCTTTCAAAGGCTGACTCTTTGTTTTCTGACACTCCGTAATATCCAGTTTTATTAGGGCCATGATAAAATTTCGATCGTCATTCATTGGATAGTACTTCACTCACGATTGTGTTCAGGATACAAGATTTGTCACGTCGTTTTCCTGGCATCACTGATAGGGTACATTTATGTGAATTATAAAGTGAGACCCTATCGAGCTTATTGTCAGTTACCATGGTTTGAAGCTGTGAGACCGAAATGATTGTCATCACAGTTGTCTTCGCTCAATACTCAAGATCAGATGGCCAGAAAAGATCAGTAACAGGGATCTCTGGCAATGAGCGAACCAACCAGGAACCGATTGTGAAAGAAATAGGCAGGAAGAAATGGAGATGGATTGGCCATACTCTGAGGAAACCATCAAGTGACATCACTAGACAAGCCATTGCTTGAGTGGAACCTGAAAGGGAAACGGCGAGTTGGTCGTCAGTGCAAGGGTGACTTGGAGGAGGTCATGTGAAGAGGAGATGAAAACGTGTGGGCAGACTTGGAGCCAGGTGAAGACTCTAGCAGAGAACCGAACTCAGTGGAGACGCACGACTGAAGCCCTGTGTTCCTCTAGGAATTAATGGATGCAATAATAATATAATAATTATTATTACTATTAAATAACCTATGCCGAACATCAAGACTAGTGTGATCAGTGAAAATTCATCTGAAACTACGACTTGTTTCTTCTTCGATTTTTTGTATGAAGTCTTCTCCAAAAGGAACATCCCTATTCGTATAACTGTTTCCTTTCAATTACATATAGAAATCAAGAATTCGTTTGCAGGGGTTCAATTGGCTAAAGGATTGATGACGACCTGGGATGAATTAGAGAACCATTTAAAATCCTGATAGTACTGGAATTCGTCCTAGTTAGGGTCTTTTCAATAGTACGCACTCACTAGGGTTCGAACCCACGATCCTACTGTTATGAGGTGAGCTTGTAAATCATTCAGTCACTGAGGTTCGATGCACAAATTACCAGAAGTTGAAGTTCAGTTTCAGGGGCTAGCCTTGTAACTGGAGGGTTTTAGGCTCGAACGCTGGTGGCTGCGTACCGATCAAGAGTCCCAGAATGGGACGAAACGGCTCTCAAGCACGTGCATCTTTGAGTAAAGTGTTACTTAAACATTCCTCAGTACTGGCTCGCTTCTTTAAAAGAAGTATTTATTTAAGTCTTAAACTGAGTGAGTGTTTCACTACTGGTGGCCTTCTTGTAGCACTAGTTTACCTGAAATTAAAGAAACGCGTGACAGAGAACTGGACTTGTTTCATACAGAACTATGTTGCAAAGAAACGTTTACACGAAATGTCACTGAATCAAAAATTGTACATTCCTATGCTTGTATCTATCATTTATACACTGAATTATGAAACAATGTCTGTAAGAACAGACTGTTTTACTGCTCATTACTGACTCACAGTGAGGAAAACATTATGAGATTCTAATGAGATATCGTGACTAGTAAATCGCTAAATAGTAGGTATGAGGTGAATCACTCGCCAAAGAAACTAGCTATAGGTGGCATTTATTATTGCGAATCGTCGTAAATTAGATTTCATAGGCCAGTGCATTCAATATGCGTGGTTGACTGCTCAACCAACTCGCATCTCTAATCTGAAGTCTTTAAATTCGCAAGATCACAGCTTTGTTTGTAATCGGTGATTGTATTACAAATACGCAGAAAAGTGTGGTTAGTTAAACGATGATGATGTCGTAACTAGTCTCAGATATTATGCAATAAATACAGTCTGCGAGGCTGATTATTAGAACTAGAAGTATTTGATTAGTTGAGTAATTAATTTAAAACGATTTGATGTCTGATTCACTTTCAACTTCCGTAAACAAATTTCAGACGCATTATAGAATAATGACTAAAACGTATGTCGAAAACGTATACCCCTTTATTCCCCTGAGATTGGTTGTTAGACGTAATTAAAGCCCGTCTAGATTGAATTTAATTGTAAACTGATTACCAACAGAAATAACAAGATTGAAAACCCAGTTAGGGTTGAGAAAATGGGAGACGTATCTAAAGAAGGTAGAAAAATTTAAGAAACCTTAATTGGATGATAGATGTTAAACTTATTTTGAATTTACGGTCTGACTGATTTTCTGTTATTAAAATGCCCAGTCTCTTTATGACAGATAAATCCATTCGTACGGATGGTTGAACGTAGCCTGATACCTGATATGATATAATTTGTTTGTTTGTGATGGTGCTGTCCTAGCCTCACTCTTGAGACTCGAATCTAACATCCGTGATTCTGAAAGTCATATATTTATCCTGCAGGAGCAATACAGCTGAAAGCACACCTAGTAGAGGAGTCTCAGATAGGACGAAACTCTCGTCTCTGAATTTCACTTTCAGTCAAAAGCAATTTAAGAACATGAAATCAGCATGATTGACGGTGATGGGATGGGATAATCCCTTAGTAGACACTGACCACATATATAATCTTCTTAGAAAAAATCCCCTTACAACAATGAAAGGTGCTGATCAATTTCAGTGATAAAGAGAGCAAAATAAATTTAGCTGCACATTTTGTATCGCATTGCAAAGAAGGAAGGACATTTACATCGCCCTCAAACAACACAAGAGGTGCGTCCAAGTATTTATCTGCCCACACCTTAATTTTCGGCAGTTGAATGATTTCGAAGGGTGATTTCTTTTATTTGCTAACTCTCAGCTCAATTCCATTTAATTAGTGACAGTGATCAAATTTGCATCGTCTTTGATTTTGTGTATGTTCTCGCTTGCTGTTCATAGGACAGTCAGACAGTATTTCTATCATGATTACTTTTTGAGTTTATGTGATTTCAAAATCCTTTTCTTTCCATCAGTTACACAAAATGTATTTGTTCTACCAGCCAGACTCCATAATTCATGTTTTTTGGGAAATCAGACTCTAATTAAAGTGGAATACAATGTAAGAGTGTTCCATGCTGTTTCATTGAGCAATGCAGAAAATGAAATCTGATGTGATCTATGAGAGTTTATCAGCGAATACGCTTTGTTCCTGCTTCAGGTTTTGCAATAATCTTTCTGTAAATAAAACATCGTTATTCGTATATTAGATGGTTGGAAGCAATCGGCAGGAAACCTTGATCCTAGATTTCGGATTGATTGTCACTCATCAGCAGCAAGGCATATCTGCAGTCTTGAAGTAAATCATGTTCCTTCCAAGATTCGAACCTGCGTCACCCAGTGCTGCCTGCAGTCAGAGACGTTGCCACTTACCTATTCGGGGTTACGACTGACCTCCTGTAGGACCAATTAGGAAGTAGTTCAAGATAATAATAAGTTTTGAGGTGGATATTTATGACTAGATGTCACAAGCAAGATGCTTTACACCACTGTGATGTGTACGGATATGACTTTTAGAAATCTTTGATATATTTTCTGTGCTTTGGAATAGATACCTATCATCACTATCATCATTATCATAAGCTTGATAATAAACAAACGCAAACAACTCGACTTGTTTACGTGGTTACACTGATATATAGCTCACAGCATTTTGTTAGTGACATCTCGCAAGTTTGTTCGTTATTCTGTGTCTGTTTCACGAATTCTTATTTTTCTGATAGAATGCAGTATACTGCATATAATGGCAAATCTTCTTCTGCTTTGCTTACAAAAGCCGGTGTTCCTCAAGGTGCCGTCCTCTCTCCCTTTCTTTTTTCTTTCTTCTTACATGACCTGCCACATTTAAACGAAACCAATTTTGTCAAATATGCTGATGATCTGACTGTATCACTGCCTATCACTTCTGAGTCTGACTGCTCCAAACTTAATAGCTTCTTGTTGGACATCAGCATGTGGTCTAAGTCAAATGGTCTTATGTTAAATCCTTCCAAATGTCAGGCAGTTAACTTTACCTTCAACCATCGACGTGACATACATGAACTAGTTAGTTCCCACGATGCCTGTAGCATAGATGGTACAGAAATTGAAACCAAATCAAGCATTAAATACCTTGGATTAGTTCTTTCCTCGGACCTTTCATGGTCATCTCACATTTTATTGGTCTCTAAGAAAATGTTTCGTCTTACCTTCTACATTAAAAAGTTAAGACAACAAGGTATCAGCCAACCTTTAGTTCTGCGATTTTTAAACTCCTGTATTTTACCCATTTTACTTTATTGTTCTCCATTAATCTTTCCTGGGCTTCTTAAAAAAGACTATGCCGTTTTACGAAGGGTATTAAATGCTGTGAGTAGGGCTTGTGGTTTGCCACTGCGTGATCTCGCCAATACCATAGTCGAGAGACACGTAAATTCCTGTAAAAATTGGGCAAAGGCCGTACTGTCAGACCCTCTGCACCCTCTTTATTCACAATTATCCCCTTGTATCTCATCAGGTAGAACGAGAAGTCAATATAAGAAATTATATGCTCGTACCACTAAGTACAAAAATTCTACAATACCGTATTTAGCCCGTATTTTATGTGATGAAGACACTGTTAAACGTGAAACATATAAGTTACTATGTAATTAGCATAGTGAATCGACCCTTTCATTGTTCATCTTTCTGTAATTCTATGGTGTCACCCTTTCTATCGTTTAATTATAACTTTGCTATTTTTATTTTAGTTGTTATTACTATTATTACTATAATTTTATATTTTTCTCCTTATCCTCTACTGTAATTGCTACATAGCTCCTATAAAAACGTTTTGTTATCATTATTATGTATTAATTATTCCGTTTATCTACTTTTTTTTGTTTGTTGTTGTCGTTTTTGAGTAAATTAGATGCAATACTGTACTGAATGCTGAAAATTCCTTGCTGTATCATTAATACTGTTTTTGGAATAAAGCAAAAATTATTATTATTATTATTACTATTCATCTGTACAGCGTTAAGTAAAATGTTGCTACTTAAACAGACCTTAATACTGGATTATTTCTCACCCAAAGTTTCTGTCACACTAACACTTAAGGGTGTGGTGGTGTGTTACAGACAATGTGTGCACAAACGGAATATTATTCTCACATATTCCCACGGTTCAATTCAGCATAGGCAACAGAATGTGATGTATCTATTTGATGTTAGAGTCGGAATGTTGTTCCCACTGATCAATACTGCATACAATATATCTATTTGAACATTCTCTTTGATGTAAGAGACTGAATACTTTCAATTCATGTATAATCCGCATCCAGGCATTAATGAAAACAAAACACGTAGATCAGCGAAGAGTCTCTTTTCAGCGAATTCATTTTCTTAGCTATACAATCGCAAATATATATTTGTTACTTTGTGTGTATGTGTGCATTAAGTTTGTCAAACAAAATTAAAATTGGTCATGGTTATCTTAACTAAACAGGTGAAGATTGGTAATTGGAGTTACGTAATACAAAATCAGTCAAGAAAATTTGGTGTTAATGAAATTAGGGTAGTAACGAAGGTGATGAGTTGTCACAAACAGTTGTTAAAAGAAGTTATGTAATAATATGAATAGTTTGATGAGTGAGTTGCACTCAGGATGCACATGGGAACAAAGTAAATGATACAAAATTACGCAAGAGTTCTAAATGAATACAAGAATTAAACCAACCAGCTCAAAGACACTATCAATTGCAAATCATCCACCTGAGCTACAAATCTTCTCTATTATTTCAGATTTATAAGCAATTAAAGAACAGGTAAAGAAACAAAATTAAGTCATCAAAGTAAAAAAATCAAATCAAAAAAGTTGTTACCATAACAGTAGAAGTGCTTGAGTAATTCTCTTTTGTATGCACAGCTCCGGTTTTTCTATGTGAATGGCCAGAGCTTCAGTGATACAAACAAGGAGAAACCATATTGCCTTTGATAGGTTGTTCTTAACTCTGTAGATCACTTTGAAGGAGGAGTTTGTTGAAATGAAATGATCAGTGTTAACCAGGTGTTCAATTATAGCACTCCTTATTGCACCACTATTGCCTTTTCGCAACCATGCTGGATAGTGTTCTTGAATCCTCTTAGACAGGGTGCGCGTCGAACGACCGATGTACCTGGCTCCACAGCAGCAGATGAACTGATTTATGCATATAGAAGTGTTCAGATGTAGGATCTTGTCCTTGAGGCTTTTGCAGATCAGTGGGCGACTTGGAGAACACTATTCTTAGCGTTACTGCAAAGGATGTTCTCCTCAGAAATGATGTGATACTTCTCTTGAGAATATCGCTTGCTAAATCTCCCTTGAAATCCAGGTTCATGAAGAGTTTCTTTTTTCGCGCAAGTAAAGTTTCGTTTCTCCGAATTCTTGGTTTGATATTTTTGTCGATGAATCTTATTGGGTATCCATTTTGGACGGGTGGCAAGTGATTTAATTAAATTTCGCTTTCGTTGAATGCGTACTCAGCTTTAGGAGCTTGTTAGTTGACCATTCCAAGAAATTTTTCTATGGATAGATCTTCTTAGGCTCTCATCAGTTCTTCTTGTTAGTTCCATATCAAGAAACTGAATTTTTGACTCGTTTGCCATTTCAAGAGTGAATTTTGTTGCTGGATGGCAACAGTTAAATGTCTTCAGCAGTAGATTGGGGTCATTATTGTTGTCACCTGAGTAAACCTCACTCATCAAACTATTCACATTATTACATAACTTCTTTTAACAACTGATTGTGACAACTCATCACCTTTGTTACTACCCTAATTTCATTAACACCAAATTTTCTTGACTGATTTTGTATTACGTAACTCCAATTACCAATCTTCACCTGTTTAGTTAAAATAACCATAACCGATTGTAATTTTGTTTGACAAACTTAATGAACACATACATACAAAGTAACAAATATATTCAAGTGTTGGTTTGTAGGGATTTGATTGGTTACAGGATTTTCATCATGAGCTGACATTAGTTAGAGAACCATTGGAAAACCTGGGAGTACTGGACAGCTTTTTCCTCCTAATTTGGGACTCCTAATCAATACGCACCCACCGGGATTCGAGCCCTGGACGTTCTGGTTACAAGGCGAGCTCGTATACCATTAAGCAACTCGGACCCGATCCAGTGGCCAGCCCATGAATTCTAACTTCTGCCAATTCACGACATAGTGCGTCCCCTAACCAATGTCTTCGGCGAGTATTTGTCCTCACACCAGACCTGCTGCACCCTACTTGTCACGACTTCTCACTAGAACCCCAGGTAACTACCTACCTGAATAGGGCAAATCGCTAGTGAGCATCTCATTGATATTCACGTGTTGGTTTGTAGGGATTTGATTGGTTACAGGATTTTCTATTTAACTAATGTCACCTAATGATGAAAATCCTGTAACAAATATATATTTGCAATTGTACAGCTAAGAAAATGAATTCATCGCCGGAAAGAGGCTCTTCCCTGAACTATCTTTTTCTTATCCCGTAAATACAGAAAGGCATGACTAGTTAAACACTGATGAGGTCGTATATGCCTGCAAAGGGAAGGTAAATAATACAGTCAGTAAATGTGATTATTAGAGCTGAACACTCTGTATTTTTCATGTTTTATACATAAATTAGTATTTAGGCAGACACTGTAACAAAATTGAAAATGTCATATTTAAACAAAGCTTGAATTGTAAGGAGATTTCTTCACATCACCTTACCTAGGGAAAGCAGAGGTGAACAAAGAAGTAATTTAGCCTGCAGACAGAAAGATTTCTCGGCATAGATTCACACTTTAAGCTATATGACACTTCAGTGCATAAGCTTCTCGTGGTAATCAGCAGAAAAGAGCAAGAGAAATTAAACCTGGATAATAGTTTCATAGGATTACCTTTTGTATTGATACTGAAAGGGTTAAAGTTGAGTGAGATCAAGGAGATTAAGCTGTATTGTACCTTGAATTTTTGTTTTAACGCATTTATTCACTATGGTGCCACACCACAATATTGTTATTTCCGGCGCAACTGTACACACTTGGTTCACTCCATTGTTGTGCTACCATTAAACGCACTCTTAGAGCTTGCTACTCATCTGGGTAACAGATAAGTTGTACAACGTTCTTATTTATTAAAATTGATATTTCATTTGTGTAAAATACAGCTCCCATCAGGACACACTACCCAGTCTCTAGTCAGTTCACTTGCTTGAACTTACATTCACTTCAGTGTACCCAAGTTTTTGCTATTTCATTGTATCTATCTTGTGATGATTTTGCTCTCACACCACTGAATATAACTCACCGTCCCCACGCCCACTGTCCAATGAAACTTACATTATGTTAACTATAAATACATTAATTTAATTTAATTTTAGATTTTCCCATCGATTGATTGGACCGAAGCGCTTGGTCTCAGGTTGACATGTCTACTTATTGTGCAGATGCTTTGACGATGTTTGTGCATTTAATTAGAATTTAATTTGTGGATGATGACTAGCAGTGGAATCCACGATGCTCATTTCGTCCTATTTGGGACTCGTAAACTGGATGTACCTGCATTTCTCAGTGAGTGGTGATTTTCCCACCGAGGCTCCAACCCAGTGCCTATCATCACTCACTGAGAAATGCAGGTACATCCAGATGACGAGTCTCAAATAGGACGAAACGCGCATCCTAAATTCCACTGCTAGTCACCATCCACCAATTAAATATAAATATATTGGTATGTCACCCTTTCGTCTCTTCACACTTTATCTCATGTTCTGAATGACTGCACATTTTTCACACACGTTCATTTGACAATGCTAAATACCGAACTATTACTCCGTATGATACATGTAACCCAACAATACAGTTTCTGATATGATTCTCACATGACTTTAATGGCTCTTTGTCTTCTATTATTCCTGGATTTATGACTGTAGAGCCCGATCGATTGCTCAAAGTCATCTTCTTTTAAAGGTCAATCTGAACGAAGGATATTCTTTTCAATAATTTCTCTTCAGGTTCAAGTTATATATGGCACACGATTAGGGCAGGTTCGTCTACGGGTTCGAGAACACTTACCAGCTTGGTTCAGCACGGGGGGGAATTAAGTGCATAAAAAGCTCGATCCTGTCACACTTGGTCGATACTGGACATTGCATCGATGTCAACACAGCTTTCAGGGTTATATACCGAATTCCGAAGTCGTTATCACGTACAGTTCGCTTACGTCTCCTACACATAGCTGAAGCTGTTGCAATAAGATCGACTAAACCGGAACTATGTATCCGAAAGGAACACGTCCAGATGCTGTTCCTACCGCGGCCAAACTTCGATTGATGATTCTTCGTACCATCAAGAGTGCTTCTTCCCCTTAACCCTCTTGGTTTTTTTTTTCTGTGCTTATTATTACAATTATTATTATTATTCGTCATAATTTATATCCTTCACGCAAACATTCTCTCAATACTATCGAATTTTCCATTTATACTATCCGGACTTATTATTAGTGATATTATCTCTTTTCTCAATATATGCCTCCACCTGTTTCATTTCATACATTCGTTATTTCATTATGAACCTCTCATTGCAGTCTTACTATCTCCTCTTTAATACATACCACTTTGTACTAGCCACTCACTCACCTGACACCTTTTATAACCTTGAACTGACTTGTCAGTATTCCTACCCCACACCTTACAAATCTATTATGACTAATCACCACCATTGTCTCCCATTTCACAATATTTTGTAATCGATTTCAGCCTAGCACGATGTTTGTCACACAAATACGACTATTTATTTTGACACCTCATAACTAATCTGTTATTCTACGTTAAAAAATGTATCCACCTCA